>PVKS010043020.1:0-15117 GCA_004027875.1 Aplodontia rufa | reverse complement strand
GTGGAGACCCCGATCTCACCTCCCAGGAGTTCATCCCTCATTCGTGCCTCTCCCCACACTGCCATCCCCGCGCTAAACGTTCACCAGCTGGGGACTCCCCAGACACATCCCAGCCAGGCGCAAGCAGCCCGGTTCACACCCTCTCCTGCTCCCCACCACACCCCCATCCAAGCTGCTGCCCAGCCGTGTTGCCGGCTCTGTGTGGCCTCAGCCGAGAGGGGGTACCTACAAAAGGTCAGAGCAGGAAGCGGCCCCCCAGGTGGAGAGGTGGGGGCTGAGGGAGAGGAAGCCCCCAGGGGAGGCCACCCCGCCAGCACTTCCAGAGCAGGAGGACAGGAGGCCGTCTGCCCCCAGCTGTGGGTGGGTGGGTGGGGCTGGCAAGCGTAAATGAGAGAGTGCACATGAAAGCACCGCACCCAATCAGTGCCCAGTAAAACAGCAGGTGCTGCCCCAGGCTTGCGCGGGCCAGCGCCTTCCATGCCCCGCCAGTGCTCCAGACAGTGACCACGGGGGTCCGACACCAGGCGCCTCCTGCCTGGGTCCTCACCTGCTGCGCACCCACCAGGTACGTCATCAGCAGCCTGGAGCTCCTGGTGGCCGAGGACTACATGATCGTGTACCTGAACGGCGCCACACCCCGGCGGAGGATGCCAGGCATCGGCTGGCTGAAGAAGTGCTACCAGATGATCGACAGGAGGTGAGGTGGCCGGGCACCATGGCGTGTGGAGTTGGGGGTCGTGAAAAGTCACACAGAGCAGCCAGCCGAGCTCGGAGGCAACAGTGCTTTGCTGGGGCTGTGCTGACAAAGTCCCGCAGCCTGAGGCACCGACAGAGGAAGTTCAGTCAGGGCCGGAGGCCAGGTGCAGCAGGCCTGGCTCCTCTGGAGGCCACCAGCCCTAGCACCTGTGGCTTGCGGGAGCCGGGTCCAACCTCTGCCTCCACCTCCACCTTCACACAGCACAGCCGGTGTCTGTGCCCAGATTTCTCCATGTTATGACAACAGCCCTTTTGTCCAGTCTCCAATACAATCGCCCCTGTGAGTGCTCGGTCCTGCAGTGTGGAGTCTGCTCTCTGTGCAGCGTCCCAGGCTCCTCGCTGCCCACCCGCTCCACTGAGCCGCCTCCTGACTGGACAAACCCAGGGGCCGCCTGCGGTTGCTTCCTGCAGGCTGCGTCTCCAAGGAGTGCGTCCTGAGGTCTAGGGTCCATACCCGGGGTGGCGGGTGGCAGGGATTCCTTCCTCGTCACAGTCCTGGTGCTCCAGGCTGGGCACACCCATCTGTAGTTCCACCTCTTGGTCATTACAAATAGCCTCTGAGGCAGCCGGACCCCAGCAGTACAACCGGAGTCCTCAGTGGACCCTCCTCTGACACTCATGGTGACATCGGTCTCAGCTGCTGAAACCCTGCTCACCTGGCTCGCTTGGTCCCTGTGGTGGGTCTCAGACATCCAAAGGGCAAGTCCCTGTCCTTCCTGGGAACACAGCTGCTGACCGGGGCAGGCCAGCGTGGAGTCACTAAGCGGCATGTGGCCCTGCCCCTTGTCCCAGGAGGCCATCTGCTCTCCTTTGCCTCCCCAGGCTACGGAAGAACCTGAAGTCCCTGATCATCGTCCACCCCTCCTGGTTCATCCGCACCGTCCTGGCCATCTCCCGCCCCTTCATCAGGTGAGGCTCCGCGCGGGATGAAGCGTGGTCCAGCTTTTCCGGGTGGCTGGGTGTCATCACCTGAAACAGTCTTCAGTTCTGTGTTTCTGTGGGAATCCCCAAGGCAAAAATCCCAAAGGTTTCAAATCTGAAACGTTTTGAGCATCAATAGAATGAGACTCGAGTGGAAATTTCCACAGCCGGCCTCGGGACGGGTCGCAGTCTGAAGGCAGACGCAGCAAGAGCATGCAGAGCTGCCTTCGACGGCGTGGGAGCCATGCACAAACGCCACGCTTTGCCTCTCTCGGCCCCTGCCTGAATGACCTCATCACTCACATGCAGATGTCCCACGTGTTTTGAAACCTGGAGTCTGAGACTACAGTTTTGCTTCTTTGCTGGGGCGGGGGAGACCCGGGGCACTCTACCTCTGAGCTACACCCTCAGCCCTTTCCATTTTATTTTGAGACAGGGTCTCGTTAAGTTGCTGAGGCTGGCCTCAAGCCTGCAATCCTCCTGCCTCAGCCTTCCGAGTCACTGGGATGACTGGTGTGTGGCCACCACGCCTGACTCCAAGCACCTGTGTACAGCATAGGAACAGTGACTGTCAAAAGCTGAATGCTGGGCACTTTTTAATATTTATAGCCATGACTCTGTGAAGCTAATGTTATCACACCGATCTCATGGATGGGGAAACTGAGGCTCAACAGGGTCAAACAGCAAGGTCACTCTAGAGGTGAGCCTCGCACCAGCAACTCCACAATCTGTGTGGGCCATTAGGCCAACTGGACAGTGTCACCTGCCCCAGCCCTCTGCACATCTGGAGCCCACAGAGCCATGCACCAATGCATGTGTGGGCCGGGGGTCCCTGAGACCACCCTCCCACTCAGAAACCCACTCAGAGACCCCCAGACCCAGAAGAGCTGTCTGGCTCACAGATAGGGTTTACTCCAGCAGAAAGACAGAGATTAAAACCAGAAAAGGACAAAAGTACCTGGGAGCGCCCCCGCCCCACAAAGTCCCCGGTGTCCCCTCCTGGTGGACGTCCAGAGTGCTGCCACCCAGGGGCTCAGCTGAGCCTGGTGCCCAGGACTTTCATGGTGGAGCCTGAGGGGCCATCTCAGCCAGTCTCCAGCTCCTCTGAGGTGCCCCTAAGTCCCGTCTGTGGCATAGGTTGTGGGGCAGGACTTTGGGCCCCAGTAAACAAAGACACTCTTGCCAGAGGGATAGTCCAGGGCCTGCAGGTCACCTTCCTCTGGACTGTTTGGGACCCATGCGTCCCAAGCCTGCTGAGAAAGACCACGCGTGTGCCTGGAGAAACAGATCCGGTGAAGCGAAACGAGGCCCCTTAAACACCCAGTCAGCCCTGATTCGATGTCAGATTAATTTAATTCACTCTAATTCAAAACACAGAGTCAAATAAGGATCCTTCGTCCCCATACTTTCAGTTAAGCTTCCGTAACGAGTGAGGCGGGCAGACTTGCCCTTGAACCCCAGCGCAGTCGGGGTCTGGTGGGAGCCAGCTCCGCTCGATGCTCATGCTCGATGCTCGATTCTCCGGGGCCTCTTAAGTACCCTGGAGGGACTCGTCAGCCTGTGGGGCAAACAGCCCCATTTATTTGCATAACATGCAAATTGTGAGTTTATTAGCATATTATGCAAATAAGGTGCATTTATTTGTTCCTTGAGTGAGTCCCGCTAATGACAGATTTCCCAGACAAAATGCTGGGCATGCTCTTCGGGGTAAGACGCTACTGC
Organism: Aplodontia rufa; assembly: GCA_004027875.1. Lineage (NCBI taxonomy): Eukaryota > Metazoa > Chordata > Mammalia > Rodentia > Aplodontiidae > Aplodontia > Aplodontia rufa. The sequence goes on along the minus strand of PVKS010043020.1, from coordinate 11,718 downwards.
CCTCTGCGCCCCAGCACCGGTGGCTTAACGTGGCCTTTGCCTTTCAAGGGCACGATGCCCTCGCCTTGGGTTTCTTTGCCGGTGGGATCAAGCTTTCCTTTGAAAAGCCAGGGAGACCCAGACCGTGCGCTGCTGGCAGCCCCGGGCACTGGTGATCCTGAGGATGCAAATGCTGAGCCTGCCCTGCAATGTCCCCCCAGAGCCCCGGGAGCCAACCACTCGGCTTGCAAGCCATGCGGGGTGGTGGCTCTTCGAGGGCGTGGTGACGTCCCATGGTGGTCATACAGCAGCGTGGTGATGTCCCATTGTGGTCGTAAGGCAGTGACGTGGTGACATCCCACCATACCATGGTAGTAACAGTAGCGTGGTGACTCTGCGAGGGCGTGGTGACGTCCCATGGGGGTCATAACGCAGCTTGTGCCCCCAAGCCCTCCAAGCTGTGGCATCAACCGCTCATGATTTAAAAGCCCTCAGGGCTACGGTGCTCGCCCAGCATGAGTGAGGCCCTGGGCTCCGTCCCCAGCACCAGGAGAAGCCAAGGGCAGCTGTGCCCAGTCAGCTGGACGCTCAGGGAGCACCTGGACAGCCCACCGGATGGCGAGGCCAGTACGGTTGCCTTTCCACCTGAGCTCTGCAGCCCTCGCTGGCAGCTGCTGGGAGGCCCTCGCGGTACGCTCGGTGGCCGCTGCTCGGTGGCCTCTGCACTATCGAGTCCTCCATCTTCGTCCTCCTGGCACTCGCTCCAAAGGGCTTGAGCCAGATTTCCCTGAGGTCTAAACATGGATGCAGACCTCTCTGAAGACTTCCAATGGCTTCGGCCTCCAGTTTCCTTCCCCCCTCTACTATTTCTCACTGATAACTATCATATGTTTCTTTGGAAAGACTTTATATGGTGTTTCTTCAGATTTAAATTTAATTTTAAAATAAACCAAGAAGCGGCGAGTTCAGAGCAACATGCTGGCACTAAAGTGCCTCATTGGTGCCCGGCGGGCAGACTGGGTCCACCAGGAAGCGGACATTCATCCCTCAAGGATGGCCAAGAGCCATGTGGTGGCGCCCACCTGACCAGCGACTCAGGAGGCTGAGGCGGGAGGATTGCAAGTTTGAGGCCAGGATTATTGAGAAGGCCCTGTCTCAAAATAAGAAATAAAAAGAAGCTGGGGTGCAACTCAGTGGCAGAGCACCCCTGGGTTCACCTAGTACTGAAAAGGAAAAAGACAAGAGCACGAATTGACAGCCAAATGCGCCCCCTTCTCATGCCCAGGTGACCTTCAAAGCCATCCTGGGCATGGAAGGAAAGCTTCCTTGGGGAAAAGTGACCTCAAGAAGCAGTTCTTAGTGATGTTGGGGAAGCGCTCGGAGTCCTTAGAACGACCTTGGTTCCGTTCTTCCTCCACGACGCTCAGCCCTTCTTATGGAGAAGCAAGCTGGCGAGGGCAGGGCGGGAGGGCTGGGGGCAGTGCTGGGCCCTGGGGGCCGCGGGCAGCCAGCCGCAGTCCTCAGACGGCCCCTGCTCCTGCTCCAACCAGTGTCAAGTTCATCAGCAAGATCCAGTACGTGCACAGCCTGGAGGAGCTGGAGCAGCTGATCCCCATGGAGCACGTGCAGATCCCAGACTGCGTCCTGCGGTGAGTGTCCCTGCGCCCGCCCAGCCCCGTAGCCAGCCATAGGGGGAAGCGCAGGGGGCCTGGGTAGGCACCCCTGGGGACCCGCCCGGAGCTTGGCTCCAGTGCATCCACGCTTGCTAAGAGTGACAGCAGCAGGTCCCTGTGGCTTCGTGCCGTCACACCCTCCTGGCTTCGTTGTCCCAACTCATGCTGCTATGAACGGGGACGAGCAGTGTCTCTCGAGCCCTGCTTTGCACCCATGACTCCATCTCTCTCTCTTTTTTTTGAGACAGAACCAACTTTATTCGGTTTTTCGCGTGGCTTTCGTTGCTCCGACTCTTGGTTGTGTGCGTGGTGCTGGGGTTCGAACCCGCATCCTCGCACATGCCAGGCAAGCGCCGTAACCACCGAGCAGCCGCTCCAGCCCCCTACATCTAACTCTTGAGGGGCCACAGTCCTGTTTTCCACGGCAGTCGCACCACATTACTTCCCATCAGCATGCACAAGGGTCTCAAACAGCATTTTATTTTTTTAAACAATTTTTATTTAATTTTTCATGTGATTTTGTTATGTGCGTGGTGCTGGGGTTCGAACCTGCGTACTTGTGCATGCCAGGCAAGCACCGAAACCACCAACCCTCAAAAGCATTTTAAAAATTACCATTTGTTCCTGGGTTTGATCCCCAGCACCACAAAGAAAAAAAATTACGATTTGTATTTAGTTGAGATGGAGCAAAGCGCATGTTGAGAGTCTGAATTCTCTCCCAGCACCGACGGAAAGGAAGTTCTAAGTCTATTATCCGCCCCCTGGTATCCACATCTTGGCCTCTATTCAAAATATTTTTGCAACCTATACGTTGATAATCCAAAACTGCGTCAAAGGCTTGGGTGTGGCTCAGTGGCAAAGCGCTTGCCTGGTATGTGCGAGGCCCTGGGTTCCGTCCCCAGCCATTACACAAAAGGCATCTACGGGGGCTGGAGCGGTGGCTCAGCGGTTTCAGTGCTTGCCTGGCAAGCACGAGGACCCGGGTTCAAACCCCAGCACCACGTACGCAACTGAGTGTTGGAGCAACTAAGGCCATATGAAAAACTCAATAAAGTTGTTCCTCTCTTTCTCTGTCTCTCTCACTGTCCCTCTCTCTTTAAAAAGACAAAAAGGCGTCTACAACAATCTTTTTAAAAAGACAGAAATATAGAGACCAGGGTAAAATGCAGTGATTTTAAATCTAGTTTACTCATCCAGTGGATAAGCATATTTATTGGATTACCATGGCTTCATTTTATGTAAATATAAAATCCTTAAGAAGCTAGGAAAAAAAATTTAATGAACAAAAGCATTTTTCTTTGCTATCAAACACGTGCTTGGGGCTGGAGCGGTGGCTCAGCGGTTTTGGCGCTTGCCTGGCAAGCACGAGGACCCGGGTTCAAACCCCAGCACCACGTACACAACTAAGTGTTGGAGCAACTAAGGCCATGTGAAAAACTAAATAAAGTTGTTTAAAAAAAAAAAGCACGTGCTTGTTAATGTGACTACAAAATCCTTTTAGTTAACAAATGAACAAAGTGTTACCGTGTGTCCTCGTGCACGTGTTTTTTTAAAGAGAAAAAATTTTTTTAATTTTTCATCTGGTTTTCGTTGCTCCAGCACTTAGTGGTGTATGTGGTGCTGGGGTTTGAACCCAGGCCCTTGTGCATGCCAGGCAAGCGCCATACCACTGAGCCACCTCTCCAACCCACACATATCATTTTTTTATTTTTTAAAGAGAGAGGGATAGTGATTCTGTCTCTCTCTAGAGAGAGACAGAATCAAATTTTATTTAGTTTTTCATGTGGCCTTCGTTGCCCCAGCACTTTGTTGTATACATGATGCTGGGGTTTGAACCCATGTCCTTGAGCTTGCCAGCCAAGTGCTAGAACCACTGAGTCACCACTCCAGCCCCTACACATATCATTTTTGATGGTTGCATAATATTCAACCATTTTGCAGTTGTCATTCTAGTAAGGCCATTTCTGTGATTTCCCAGCTCCCAGTGAGGCAGATACAACAAGACAAGCACATCCGAAGCCAGAGAACATAAACCCTGCACAGAACAAAGATCCATCACAGGGCAGAGGTCTGCAAACCGTGGCCCTCTGCTTGTGTTTATAAATAAAGTTTTATCAACACACAGGCACACCCATTCATTTACCAAACGATTATGAGTGCATTTCTGCTACAGTGGCAGGGTTGAGGAGATGAAATAGACAGCCTGGCTATTGAAGCTGAGAATGTTTATTCCTGATCCTTCACAGAGAAAGACCACCTAGCTGGATCTAGGGACCTATAGACTAAGCCAAGTATTGGTCCCCTTGTGGTGTGAGGGCGCTGTCCAATTGCTGGTGCTGACTTGGGCAACAAACACCACCCACTGTGCAGACGCTTGGACCCCCCTAACAGAACCCCCTTCCTGGACTGGGGATCCTGCAGTCTAGATGCAGGGTCAGCAGCCGCCCCGCCCTCAGCCCCGCAGTTCCTCACTGCCCCATCATGGTGGGGACACACGGAACAGCAGTGCTTCTCTGCTCATAAACAGGTGCTGGGGTGCAACTCTGGGGTGGGCTCAGTGGTGGAGCGCTTGCTGGCATGTGCAAGGCCTTGCGTTCCATCCCCAGCACACAGAGAGGGACAAAGGAAGGAAATTCCCCAGGAAAGCAGGGCTGTGGCCCATGTCTCTTTTTCTTTCTTCCAGGTATGAAGAGGAAAGACTCCGAGCAAGGAGAGAGAGGTGTGTGCAGAGGGCTGCTCAGGGCTGGGGGCTGCTCTGGGCTCTCATTGAAGGGGGTGGCCCATTGGCTTTGGCTCAGCAGAACCAATGAAAGTCCTGCCTGTGGCTAGAGAGAGACCCTGGCCTCTAGGGGAGGACTTTGGAGTCAGCCCTGGGTGAATCCTAGCTCCCCCACTTAGCTGCAGGGTGACATTGAGCAAGTGAAGTATTTACAAACACTTGGAGGTTATTGTGGAAAGCCAGGAATGGTGTAAACCCCACTTAGCTGTTCACAATCAACAGAGAACACTGTCTGGCACAGTGCACACGCCTGTCATCCCAGCGGCTCAGGAGGCTGAGGCAGGAGGATCACAAGTTCAAGGCCAGCCTCTGCAACTTAGGGAGACCTGTCTTAAAATTTAAAAAAATAAAATAAAAAGGGTGAGGGATGTGGCTCTGGGGTTGAGGGCCCTTGAGTCAACCCCCAGGACCAAACAAATAAAAGAGCTGGCCGTGTTACCCACATCTGAGCACACAGAGCTGTCAGGGCACAGTCACAGGGCTGTGCAGCCATCCCCACCCTCTCCAGGACTTTCTTCTCTGCACAGTGAAGCTCTGTCCCTCCCAGTCCCTGGCTCCCACATGCTGCTTCCTGTCTCTGTGGCTCTGCTGGCTCCAGGGACCTCCTGCGAGTGGACTCAGCAGCGCGTGCCTTTGTATCTGGCTCTCACTGAGCACCACGTTCTGGGTCCGTCCACGTGTACAGGTGTCAGGTGCCCCTTCCCTGGCTGGGCATCACTCCAGGTGTGGCTGGGCCTCCCCGGGTGTCCGCTGGTCCATGGACACCTGAGCTGTACCGAGCCTCGGGCTGCGCACAAAGAGTACTCTTCAAGTCCTCCTGTCCCCTCCCCTGCACACATCCCCGCAGTGGGACTGCTGGGTGACAGAGTCACTCTGAGAGGCCCCTTCCACTGCCTCCCACGGGGCGGCACCACGCCAACCCTCCAGCCTGCACGGGTTTCTGCCACCCTGCGGATACTCGCTGCCCTCTCCCCTGGACGGCCGCCCCATGGTGCGTGGGAGGTGGAGTCTCTGACGCCCTCCTTCCCGTCTGAGATGGGCGCCTTGGAATGGATGCATAAAAGCATCCCCAGCACACCCTGAGACCATCGCCCTGAAGGCGTGGCTCAGGGTCCTCCCTCCTCGGTCCCCTCAGGCCCTCTTCTCATGGCTGCCAAATGACCATGTGTCTCCCATCCTGGATACCACTGCAGCCATCGCCACCCTCTGGGCTCAGTGCTTCCCAGGGGCAGCAAAACCATCTCCAACTGTCCTCAGGCCACCATCAGCCAGGGCCAGAGAGACCAATGGGCACCAAGAGCCCGTTGTCCCTGTCCAGCTGGCCAGCCCTCGTCACCTGGCTCTGTCTCTCCACAGTGCAAAGCCCCAGCCAGAGTTTGTCCTGCCCAGGCCTGAAGAGAAGCCAGAGGCAATCCCAGAGGAGAGCAGGTAAGTATGCAGCAAGAGGTGACACCCACCAGGCTGCCACGTCCCCAGGAGGTCCCCAGCGCCTGGTCCAGCCTACAAACAGGCAGGATATGCAACTGTGGTTTTCAGGTCAGCTGAGTGGGGTCTAACGGCAGCCACACTGAGGTTCAATGATCCTCATGGCTCTTTCCAGAAGGATCACGCTCAGATTCTGCCACAAGTACCCATAGGAACCCAAACCAGAGTGACAGGGTCCCAGGGTGTTCTGGGGGACCCTGAGCAGCTTTAGTGGATTCACTCTGCAGTGGGGAAGGGCCTCGCTCAGCCTGCTCCTTGCAATCCCGCTTCCTCGCTCATTTGTTACACAGCAGGTGTGCACCGATGCATGTTCGTACCAGAACAAGCCTGAGTAGTGTTCCCCTAAGGCCTAGTCCTTCCCAGAAGGTCAAGCCCAGTCCCCAGCAGAGAAATTACATGAGCCTCTGCTTTCCCCCACAGGACTGATCTGGTCACGGAAGATCAGGAAACAAGGTGGGTGTGACACTGGGTGGCTTGGGTACCTTTTTCCAAAAAAAATTTTTTTTTAAGAGAGGGGGACAGCGAGAGAGGGAGAAAGACAGAATATTAATTTTTATTTAGTTTCTCATGGACTTTCGTTGCTCAGACACTTCATTGTGTACGTGGTGCTGGGGTTTGAACCCGCGTCCTCGCGCATGCAAGGCAAGCACTATAACTGCTGAGCCACTGCTCCAGCCCCTCCAATTTTTTTCTTTTTAAAGAGAGAAGGACTGAGAGAGAGAGACAGAGAGAATCAGTTTTGTTTAGTTTTTCATGCAGCTTTCGTTACTCCAAGACTGTTGTGTACGTGGTGCTGGGGTTCGAACCTGCGTCCTCAAGCATGCCAGGCAAACACCGTAACCACTGAGCCACCCCTCCAGCCTTCCAAGTGCTCGAAGCAGAGCCCTACGCTGGGACAGCTGCCCACTGACTTACTGCGGCTGAGGGGTACTGCACCACAGAGTCGGGAGGCAGTCGCTTCTGAGGCCAGCCAGCCTCTCCCTGTCCAGCTCCGGGGCAGGCACCTGTCTAGCCTTCACTCTCATTATTCTTTCTTCTGCTTTTTTTGTTTGTTTGTTTCCTTTTCAGAGAGAGGGAGAGCTGATTTTTTTTCCCCTCTGGTTTTTTCTTTTCCTCCATTTACTTCTGTGTGTGGTGCTGGGGTTCAATCCTGGGTCCTCGTGCATGCCAGGCCAGTTCTGCTCCAGCCCCCTCTTATACATTTTTAATCTTTTTTTAAGAGAAAGAGAGAGACAGTAAGACAGTGAGAGAATTGGTTTTGTTTAGTTTTTCACGTGGCTTCCATTGCTCCGACACTCCGTTGTGTACGTGGTGCTGGGGTTCGAACCTGCGTGCTCATGCAGGCCAGGCAAGCGCCCCAACTGCTGAGCCACCGCTCCAGCCCCAATTTTAATCTTTTAAATTTCTTTAGTTGTCATCTTCACCTAAGAATCCCCAAGAAAGTGTCTAATGCTTTGTTTGTTGGTGTATGAGTTGGCGGATGGATGGATGGATGGATGGATAGGCAGATTAATGGATGGATGAATGAATGATGGGCATATTAGTGGGTGGATGGACAGATAGATGGATGGTCAGTGGGTTGGTGGATGGATGGGTGAGTGGATGGATGAGTAGATGGAAAGATGGAAAGAAGGATGTATTGATGGGGAAAAGAATGGATTGATGAAGGAAAGTCCAGACAGATGGATAAATGGGTGGTCAGTGGTTTAATGGATTGATGGATGGATGGATGCATGGATGGGCAAATTGGTAGGTGGGTGAGTGGGTGGATGGATGGATGGATGGGCAGATTAGTGGGTTGGATAGATGGATGGTCAGTGCGTTCATGGATGGATGAGTAGATGAAAAGATGAAGGGAAGGATGGATTGACGTGGAGAAGAATGGATGTCCAGACAGATGGATGGCCAATGGTTTGATGGATGGATGAATGGATGGATGGATGAATAGGAGGATGGGTCAAAGCCTCCCCCCTTTCTGGATGAGGACAGAGGTCCTTAGGGCCTGTTCTTCTGCAAGGGCACCAAGAGGGAAGCTACCGTCAGAGCCACACTGGGCAGGTGGGTGGGAGGTGGCCATCCTTGAAGAGCAGGTGCCACCCCTACTACGGAGGGCTCACAAAGCAGATGAGATTGTGCCTTCGGGTTCCACACATGTGGAAGAACTGTCTCCACTTTAGAAAAAACAAAAGAGCTGATGATCCTACCCTGCCTGCGTTTGCGCCTCCAGCATGTCCTGAGGTGGTGTGCGTGGGCTGGGAGAAGACAGGAAGCTGCCAGATGCCCTGCGGCCCTGACCCCTTCCCGCCTCACCCGCAGCCTGCGGGCTGCGCACCCCCGTCCACCTCTGAAGCCGGCGTCTTCTCTGCTGCTTGGGAACACTCTCTAAGCAGCGAGCGTCAGTGTTCTGGGAAGGCCCCGGCCCGGCTCTTCCCGCCTCCCCGCTCCCCGCTCCCGAGCTCAGGCTCAGGAAGTGAGAGGTGTGCCGCGTGTGACCTCTGCTCCTGCTCTGGCCCCTGAGGCTGCGGGACACCTCTCGCTGTCCGTTGGCCCCTGGCCTGTGCTGGGCACCAGGCTCACAGGCTCAGACCCTCTGTCCCCGCCACGCCCAGCTTGGAGCCACAGACGCCCTGACTGTCTGGGTTTGTTCCTGTGCCTTTCCTTCCGGAACTCGGCCCTGCAGCCCTGGCCACCCTGTTGGAAGCTCAGCCCTCCAGCAGGGCCAGGTCTGGGCACCACCTGACCTCTGACCTCACTTCCCGATTTCACACCCCTGGTGTGTCATTTGCCCCGCCCCTGCCCCTCAAAGGACACCCACTTTCCTGGAGAGCCTTGAGCGCATCGCACAAGTGAGAATGGCAACAGAAGATCCAGAACCTTCTCCATCCAGAACCTTCTCCAGCCCCTTTAACTCGGATGCCACACCACAGGGCAATCCAACCAATACCTCCTACCATGGAATGAGCCGTGCCCTCCTCCCTGGCTCCTGGCTCCAGCGCCCTGCTGGGACACACCCATGGACTCCCTTCCGCTGAGGACAGAGGCTGAGAGGCCTCGCTCTGAGGCTGCTTCTGAAATGTGGACCTGGGCGATGGTGAAAAAATCCCAGTGTCGGGTGCTGTGGCCGCCTGCGTCCCAAGCTGGCACCTGTGGGTCCTCCTCCTGGGGACCAGTGTCAGCAGGTGAAAGACTGACAGTCCTGCTGGGGCCAGGGCCAGTGAGGCATCCTCCGCCGGCCACGAGCACCCCGCAGTCCCTCCAGGGAGCAGAAGCTGGGAGGGCACCTTCTCAGCCTTCTTCCTGCCTCTGAGTTGGCAAGCACCGTGGAGGCTCTGGTGCCTGTCCCCAGCAAGGTCCTCGGCTCCTGAAACGTCCGCTGCGTGTGGATCTGCCGCTACTGGGCGCGATGGTGTTTTCCAATCACGTGGGTGAGGCAGGTGCTGGTGACGTCCAGGGCTGAGGGGCAGGGATGCAGAGACTTGACGCGTGGCACAGGGTCCTTGGGTCCATCCCACATGCCAGCAGCTCCCGCCCGAGGAAGACAGGGTTTCCGAGGGGGTCGGGCCTGCAAGCCCTGTGACCGAGCTTCTGTGCCTGGGGAGGCTGGAATGGAGGGGGGGGGCTAAATTTATGTTTCCCAAAGGACTGAAATGGTGTCCCAGGGTCAGATGTGTCACCTAGCCTGAAGAGCCAGCAGCCAGTGAACGGGGCTGCGTTGGCTTCCCCAAGAACCCCACCACTGCCCACGCAGGGCACCTCTTGTCCCTACAGGGGCCTGGACCTCAGGCCACCCAGAGGCTGATGCAGGTGGTCCTGGCTCAGTGAGAGCCACAGAGGCCAAACTCACTTCAGTGCATGTGTCCCCCACAGCCAACCCAGGACAGAGCCCCAAGCTCCTCCGACGAGGGGCCCTGCAAGATGCCTGGCAGCCCCCCTGGCTCGTCCCAGGTGACCAAGGACAGGTGGCTCCACCATGAACCTTGCTTGTCCATCAGGGACAAAATCCCCAAGCCTCCATCTTTACCCAAGACGAGGTTCTCCCCAAGAGGAAAAAAGGAGTCAGGGCTAGCAATGGGCTCATTCCACAATCTGACAATTAATTGAGTGCCTACAGCGGTGGGCGACCGAGGGAGTAAGGCCCCAATCCGCCCTCCGGGAGCCCGCGCCTGAAGATTCTGCTCCTGGGGAACTCTGGCGGGGTCACCTGTTGTGCGGGGCGCACCCACCGCCCCTCTGGATCACCAGCAGCCACAGATGACAGGCGCATGGAACCGAGGACCCCCACTGGCCACAGCAGCCCCTCCTGAGGGAAGAGAGTCCCCACAGGCCACCCGGGCACTGTTGGGGCCACCTGCCTGTAGGTGGCTTTGCAGTGGATCTGTATCTGGGGGCCAGTGTGGCCAAGAGGCAGTGGGAGGAGGGTCGGTCAAGGAACACTGGTTCTCTCTCATGACTTGGGTGGTCATTGGCGCATGCATCCTTCCGAAGACGAGTGTAGTGATTTTTAACCACAGACAAGACCATGATGATTGCTGTCGTGAAGTTAAGACGTCATCTCCATGAGCTCTGGGGGATTTTTATGTGAAATAAATAAACTATAACTGAGGAGAGGTCTGATCCCTTTGTACCTCTAAGGGGAAACTGTCCGTCGTCGGGAACCATGTGCAAAGAAGAGTCCTAGAAGGCCTGGATCCTGCTGGCTTCGGCCACCCGTCTGCAAGGCGGGCCCTGTGGGGTGCTCCCCAGGGACCTCCGCCTCTGCCTCTCTGCCCTGGGTCTCTCTGGAATGACAGTGATCCAGCAGGTAATAAAACAGTTCGGGCACCTGGCATCCCAGCCATTCAGGAGGCTGAGGCAGGAGGATGCAAGTTCAAGGCCAGCCTCCCAAACTTAGTGAAATCCCATCTCAAAATATAATAAAAAGGGCTGGGGATGTGGCTCAGCGGTAGAACTCTTGCCTAGCATGTATGCAGCCTGCGATCCATCCCCAGCACCAAAAATAATAATAAATACAGTAAATGATAACAATAGCAACTTTGACTGAGCTAGCACAATCCAAGAGGAAGAATGAGGCACGGGGAGGTGACGTGGCTCACCCAGGGTCGCATGTACAGTAAGATGACCCTATGCCCGCCTCTAGTGGCCGCCCCCTCCCCTCGTGGGGAAGCACATCTGTCTGCCAGCTGCAGAACTGAGGGGCTGTACCTCTCTATCCTCCAGGCCCAGGACTTTGGGGTGACAGAGGGACCAGAGCAGCTGTCACAAGTTTCTGCCAGGTGGATGGTGGGAATGAGCAGGTATGAGCTCACCCTGGTGACCATCCTCCTGGGACATTGGGTGAGGGTCCTTCCTGGAGGGATGGCCTCCCTACGTGGGGTTGGAGGTGCTCCACGCAGGGGTGGGGGCTGCAGGAGTGGGGCAGGTCCGTGCTGAGATGTGAGGTGCCACCCAGTTTGGGCAAGGTTGGCCCTTGTTTCCCACCCCACCAAGGCCCGATTGTCCTGAGGGATTTCTTAAAAGCCTCACCCATTCACCCAAGGGCGCAGTGCAACCCACCCGTGGTTGCACTCAGGGACCCAGTGAAGAAGCACCTGGGAGCCAGGCCAGGCCAATGAGAGGACAGGGTCCCCACAGAGGAAGCAGCCAGTGCAAAGGCCAGGAGGGAGGACAGGGCTGGGGGAGCCAGAGCAGGGCAAGCAGAGGAGGGTCTGGCAGCGTGGGAGAGGGGATCAGGTGGATTCGATCAGCCCAGCTCAGAACTGAACTGCGGCCTGGTCTTTTTATTTGAGAGAGCGAATCGACTTT
>PVKS010043019.1:0-15113 GCA_004027875.1 Aplodontia rufa | reverse complement strand
CATCACCACCAACACATTCACCACTATCACCACCAACATCACCACCAACATTACCATCACCATCACCACCACCATCACCACCACCATCATCACCATCACCACCAACACACTCACCACTATCACCACCAACATCACCACCAACATTACCATCACCGTCACAATCACCACCACCACCAACACACTGACCTCTATCAACATCAGCATGAACACCAACACCAACACCATCACTATCACCACCACCATCATCACCATCACCACCACCATCATCACCATCACCACCAACACACTCACCACTATCAACATCAACACCAACACCAACACCATCACTATCATCATTACCACCAACAACACCATCATCATCACCATCACCACCACCATCATCACCATCACCACCAACACCAACACCAATAACTCCCTCACCACCATCACCTCCACTACCACCACCATCATCACCATCACCACCAATACCAACACCAATAACACCCTCACCACCATCACCTCCACCACCACCACCATCATCACCATCACCACCAACACACTCACAACTATCACCATCACCACCAGCACCAACACCAACACCATCACTATCACCATTATCACCAACATCACCATCACCATCACCACCATCACCACCACCTTCAAGTCTGATTACTGCCCTGAGTACAGAAGTACTTCCTAATCGCCTCTTGTTTCATAGTCTTAGCATCTTCACCCAGGGGTACTTGGCGTGTGTCCTGTCTCCCTGGGTGGAGCTGCCTCAATTGGGGCACTCAGAGGAGCCACAGAGGACCCCACATTTCAACCGGGGGTGCCAGGGCTGTGGTGGATCCCTCCCCATACACCCCCATCCTACCAGACTGCTCAAGCAGCTCCTATTGGACCTGGTTGCTCCTGTTGACAGACCATGTGTCAGGAACCCGGGGAAGGTCTAATTAATTATGATAATTGGCATCTTCACAGATGGCTGCCATGTGACACTTGCACTAGTGATAAAGGTTCCAATAATTCTGTTGGAACAGCACTTTCAAAGCAATATTTTGTCATTCAGGCCATTAGGAAAATGGTTTATTTTACAGATACTACCTGGGGTGGGTCCCATGCTCAGTGTCCCCCTACTCCAGAGGTCCTCAGTCCTCAGGTGGTGCTGGAGCTGGGGGACAGCTGTGTTGTCCCCAGGTAGATCTCAGGACAGTGAGACCTGGCTGCCCAGTGGTGGGAGGGTATGTGTAGGTGGCAGGAAGGGCACAGACTCCGGAGCGAGTGTAAGTGGGGGGACACCCCTCAGGCCCCTCCCAGGGTGCTGACAGATGCAGTCTCTGGAGGGGGCCTAGTGGGGGGTTGCTGAATCTCTCAAGCTGGTTGCAGGACGACCTGGGGGCTGGGCCGTGAAAGATGGGGCCCTCTCCCCGTCTGTAACTCAGCTGACCCAACAGGGGTTCAGCCTCATCAGGCCTCTATCCAGCCACAGGACCCACACTCCCAGCTGAACTGTGGGAGTCCTGGCCAGCAAGTTCTGGAACCCCTGAATTCAAGGTCTCTGAACAATGGCAATGATCATGGAAAGTTGATTTGGGGCCGGGCACACGCGTCATCCGCATCACTTCATAAACCCTCACAACTACCACACTGGATGTGTTCCCCTCCCCAAACATCAGCAAGGAAACTGAGGCACAGAGAGCTTTGGCTCTTGGTCTACACGGCAGGGGGTGGGCTCCAAGCTGCCTGCCTCACCTCCTGCTCCACAGCCACCGCAGTTTCCATGGCGGTGATGACAGCCAGGGCTGCGTTAAGAGAAACTTGAATCACCAGCAGCCGGAAGTGGGCGTGTCCATGGCGTGGATCCTGGCTCTGTCACGGCTCAGGTGAACATTAGTGCAGACGGAGCCCCTAAGTCACCCCTGAGTCCTGCTGGGAACCCTGCAGCTTATTCGAAAGATTATGGGTGGCCTACTCTTCACTCTGCACGTTCTGAAGTGGCTTGTGGCTAAAAACAACATTATGAGCTAGAAAAGTTAAAAAGGACTTTGAAATTATGAGCCCCAAGCCATGGTCTGACCCGTGGATGAGGACAAGAAAACAGAGGCTGCAGAAGGGACAAGAAGAGGGAACGCAGTGCTTCCCTTCCGGCAGGGACTCTCAGGTCCATTAACCTCCCCTGGCCCCGGCCCTGCCGGAGAAGGAGCAGGTGGTGGGGAGAGCCCAGGGTCACTGTGCCCTCACTGACTCCCCAGGGGTCCTGCGGGGGAGCCCAGGAACAGCCACCACACCCCGGGTGGCTCCCAGCTTGTTGAGATGGGATGCAGAGTTCTCCGCAGCATTCTCAAGAACACCAGAGCTTCCCCATGACAACAAGATCACTGCAGTGACAATGTCTTGTTGACAGAGCCATAATGCTCTGCCACCTCCTCCAGAGGTGCTAGTTCCTCATTAGCTGCCCCCTCTGGTTTCCTGGGCGTGGCCTCCAGCCCTGCAGCGTCCCTCCCCCACTCACGCCTGTGCTGCTTGCCAGGCACCTAGAGGTCCCCTTGGGCTAAAGCCAGAGGAAGGACGGTTAAGGAGGAAGCACAATAGGGCTTCTGGCCTAAGGTACTCCCCGGCTGGTTGCTCAGAGGAGGCAGAAATGATGAGGGATGCTGTGGACACAAAAGAAAAGCTGCGGGGACAGGTGCATGCCTCGGCCCCTGGTGACTGAGGTCTCCACGGTGACTGAAGCGCTGATACCAAGTCTCCTCCATGCTGGCGTCATAGGACCATGATGGGCACAGGTGGGTCTGGACATTTTCAGCAGAGGTTGCTGGTGCCCGGCCACACCTGCAGCTCTTGCCAGACGCAGCTGGGTTCCGCCGCAGGCCTGGCTGTTCTGCTCGCCAGGGCCCCCAACCCCAGGAGCAGCCAGCCGCCACCCACATGAGAAGCTGGGATCGGGCTCAGGGTCTCCTTAGAAGGGACTGCCACTCCCTTGGGGGCGTCTCCGGGTCTCCAAACTCCACGTCAAGGGTGACTGGGTGAATTGTTGGCATCTGGAGTTTGGATTTTAAGGAAGCGTGCCTGCAAGGCTCTGGAAGTTTATACGGGCTCAGCTTCCCCCTTTGTTCTGCTCTAGATTTCACAGAAGTGCTTCAGAGTTTATGGAAATTTTTGGTTTAAATAATAGCAAAACAAACATAGACCCCGCCCTCCCCGTTTCCACCTTGTGCTATCCTCTGTTGGCGTAGAGAGGGCTTCCAACCTTCTCACCAGGATATCAACTGCTGTCCCACCCAGCCCAGGAAGTGGGGCTGGAGGCCCAGAGTCTGCAGGCAGAACAGGTGTGCACAGCTGCTGCAGGTGAGAGCAGGCAGCCTTCGGTGCCTCAGGGACAAGTCCCTCCGTGGGACCCATGCGCTGGGGGACTTCAGCGTGAGGAGCACACCGCGCACTCAGACCACGCTGCCTTCCGCGGCAGACCTCCACCAGATGCAGCTGCTGGAGTCAGCTCTGTGACTTTCGGGCCAGGCCTGGGCTATCATTTTTGTCATTCTCAACCTCAGTTTCCCCATCTGTAAAAGCTGGATGATTGGCACCAAGTAGGGCTGCTGAGGGGCTTGAGTGCGAACACCCCAGCACTCGGCACACAGCAGACATCCGGTGGCTGGTTCGGAACAAAGGGAAGTTTCTTCTTTTGCCAACATGGGTGTGCCCAGCCCTCTGATGATCACCTGGTGGCCACTGACGCTCAGGGGAATTGGAATTCGTGAGTGGGGTAGGGAGGTGGCTGCGTTCCAGTCCTGGGCCTCCCCTGGACCAGCTGCACAGTCTGGGGCAAATCCCCTTCTCCTGGGAGTTGGGGGGGGGAGTCATGGTACAGCTGCAGTGTAGCAAGAGAGGGCTGGAGATGGCCTCTGGGGAGGTTGGCTCCCGAGCCAAGGCATCAGGAGCAGTGAGAGCAGGTGTGTGAGCAAGGAGAGGGCAGCTGCAGGAGCAAAGGTCATCTGGGAAGTGGCAGGAGTGAGGCTGGGCTGTCTGCGGAGGCCAGGCCAAGGTGTTTGACAAGGTCCCGAGGCCACCAAGTACCATTTCTCCCTCACATTTATAGAATCCACCCCCACCCCCACCGCACCCATCCTCATCAGAAAGCAACAAGGAGTCTCGTCTCAGGGGCAGGGTCACTCTGGTCTCCTCTAGAACATGCAGACGTGGAGGCAGAGAGAGGTTAGCTAAGTCACCGCAGCAGACACGAGGCGGAACTGGGGTCTCGGCTGAACCGGGTCTGCAGGCCCTGGAACTCGAGCCCGGGGCTGCTAGGCTGCTCTTCAGCAGGAGCAACAAGGGTCAGGTTTGTAGCTGAGAAAAGTGCTCTGGAGGCCACCGTGGGGACCTGATGTGAGGTCAGAAGTCAAGGGCAGCAAAGCCATTCAGAAGTTCGGAAGCAAATGATTGCCACCTAGAGGGGGACCCTGGAACTGTGCTGGCCTCTGGCGCAGGAGCGATGGCATTCCCAACATCTCCATGAGTGCCAACCTCACGCCACGCCTCTGACTCTGAGGCCCAAAAGCCTCCTACCTACCAGAGCCACCCGGCAGCAGATAACAAGGGAACAGAATGCTACTAAAATCACTCAGCGTAGCAGCAACAAAGACAGTCACAATCTAAACGAGCAACGCGATCAAGTCACCAACACCAAAGAAAATCAGGCCCTGGAACTATTTGACTAGGCTTGTAAAGCAACTCTCATAAAATGCTTTAACACTCAATTAGAAATCCTTTCCCAAAAATGAAATAGGAAATAGAAGTTTAAAAACAACCAATAGCGGGGCTGGAGCGGTGGCTCGGCGATTACGGCACTCGCCCAGCGTGCGTGAGCACTCTGAGTACTCGGGTTCGAACCCCAGCACCACAATCACAGCTAAGTGTTGGAGCAACGAAGGCCATGGAAAAACTAAATAAAAATTGATTCTCTCTCTCACTGTCCCTCTCTCTAAAAACACACACACATAAAAAAAAAAAAACCCCAAAGGAAATCATAGAACTGAAAAATGCAGTAACAGGAGTCTTTACAACTTGCTGAAGAGTAGGAGGGAGAGGACAGAAGAGAATCGGTGGACTTGAGGACAAAACGATAAACTTCAGCCAATCTGAACAGCAGGGAGAAGACAGAATGAAGAGCTTCGGGAGCCTGTGGGGTGGTGGGAAAGTACCCGGCAGGCGCATCGTCAGAGTTCAAGGAAGAGCGAGAGAACGACAGCTGGCAACCTTCCAAATCCGGTGAAAGACCCAAGGCTGTATATCCAAGAAACGGAGCAAACGCCGCAGAAATTAAACAGAGAAAAAGAGCCGGGCCAAGACACATGGTAATTAAACTTTTAAAAACTAAAGCAAAAATGTTGGAAGCAGCCAGACAGAAACCTCGAATTACCTAAAGGCTCACCTGAAGCAGCTACGGCAGATTTCCCGTCTGGAAACTACAAAGGCCAGAAAGAAGTCGGATAAGATTTCCCAAGAGCTGGCGGAGGAAGACCCTGTTGACCAGAAATTCTGTATCTGGAGAAATCATTCTCAAGAATCTAGGAGAAAATGCAAGCATTCTCAAAGGAAAATGAAAAGCAAAGTCACTAGCGGACCTATGCTCAAAAGCCGCCCATGGGAAATGCTGTAGTGTGGACACGGTTTGTCACCCGGGGTTCGTGAGCTGGAAGCTTTGTCCCCGATGGAATGGTATGAGGGCTGGACTTTGTGGAAAGTGATGGACCACAGGCATGGCAGGAATTGAAGCTTTCTCAACAGGCACAGTTGGTGTCTCCAGACTACCTCAGGGCCCCTGGGAGTGAGCGAGGTCTTACAGGACTGGCTTATTACTGAGCACAGCCTGTCATAAAGCAGGGTTACCTCGGGTGTTTGGGCCTTTTCTGTACATGTCTGCTCTGTGCTCACATGTGCTCCTAGCTGGTGACACCATCTATCATATGATGACACAGCATGAGGCCCCCTTTAAGTTCAATCTTAAACTTCCCAGCCTCTTAAACTGAAATAAACCTTTTTCTTTTTAAACGACCAAGCCTCAAGTACTTTGTAATGGCAACAGAAAATAGACGAAGGCAAAAGAGTTCTTTAAATAGAAAGGAAATAGTACTTTTTAGATATTTTTTAAAAATGAGTTTTGGGAGGCTGGAGTGGTGATTCAGTGGTTACAGTGCTTGCCTGGCATGTGCGAGGACATGGGTTTGAACCCCAACACCACATACACAACAAAGTGTCAGAAAAAAACAAAAAGCCACATGAAAAACTAAATAAAAATTGATTTTTTCTCTCTCACCAACCCTCTCTCCTTAAAAGAAAAAAAAATGAGTCTTGTGAGCATGAAGGTAAAAAGGAACAACAAAAAGAGTAGAACCTTGGGTACAGACACAAACTATCGTTTTCCAGATGAGCTTTGTGTCGAACCTGATGTCCTTCGACACCAAAAGCATGGACCATACAAGGGCAAAGCTGGTACATTGGGCCTCACTGCTGTGAGCAGCAGCCCCTGTGTGACAAGGAGACACAGCAGGGGTGGCAGGACCCTCCAGGGAAGGATTCATGGGGCCTGGCCCCCGGGAGGGCAGAGGACAGAGCCCCTTTTCCAAGCTACAGCTGGATGAAGGGTCTCGCTCAGCTTCCTGGGGAAGAGAGCTTGGAAATGCACATAGAAGCCAATCTCCCTCATCCCCTCCTCTGCTCACACATCACTGCAGCATGAGTTTACTGAAACCCTCTACATGCCGGGATCAGAATGCACGGGACAGCCCAGGTCCATCCATCCCTTCTGGCCCATGTGGTCCCTGTGGTCACTACTGGGAAGGAAGAGGGCCATGGAGGCCTCGCATCCACTTGTAACCATGGGCCCTGGTGGCAGCTCGCCTGCAAGGCATGCTGGGAAGCGCAGAATCCCCTTAGAGGATGTCACCTTTCCCTCTGGGTGATAAGTGACACTCCTCCTTTCTCCAGGTGTGACAGGAAGGGCAATGAGGAACAAGACGGGGGTGAGGACTGGAGTCTCTAAGGTGCCTCATCAGTGGGAAGGAGCTGGTGTTAATTCAATGACAGTGACAGGCGGCAGGCAAACCTCAAAATTCCTCACCAGAGGGTATCAGCATCTCTGAGTGACCAGGGCCACCTTCCCAGGAGGCCCCTGGAGCACAGGCCAGCTCCACCTCCTCGTTTCAGCAGGGCCGGGGCTCCTGAAAGGAAAGGAAGGCTTTCCTTTCATGGTCTAACGCATCCGTGCGGGGGTGTCCCCCCAAAAGATCCCTGTCCTGTGAATGTGACCTTATTTTGAAGTCGGGTCCTTGCAGATGTGATCAAGTCCACAGGAGGTCATGAGTGGGGCTCCAATCCAGAGGCCTGGCGTCCTTATAGGAGGAGGGTCTCGGGACAGAGGCACGTAGGGAGGGGCCATGTGCAGATGGAGACAGAAACTGGAGGGATGAGTCTGCCTTTGACCATCCCCGGGACCAGGCCCTGGGAGAGGCGAGGAAGGACCCCCTGGGGGACTCAGAGGAAATGTGGCCACACCGATGCCTTGACCTCCAGAAGTGGGAGGCAATGAGGGCTGCTGTCGCCAGCCTGGGGCACTCTGCTAAGTCAGCCTTAGAAACCAATGTGGGGATTCCATCGGTTACCTGTCAGGAAGGTAAACTGAGCCGCAGAGAGGGAAACATCTGGCCAAGTTCACACAGCCTCTAGTAGAGGAGCAGGTTGCGGAGCCAGATGGTGGGCACCTTCGAGAGACAAATGTGGTCTTAAATGATCACAAGATGCAACGCGGAAGGCAAAGGTGCGGGGCATGCTGGGTGGCAGGAACAGCTCATATAGATGGCAGAGTCGGGACCAGCAGTGCAAAGGCCCTGAGGGGGGAGGACGCTGGACCCAGGTGCAGGACGGCCACGTCAGAGGGGCTTGAGCACAGTGAGGGATATGGCTCGCAGAGATAGGGACCTTAGATTTCCCCTGGGTGGAGGTGACCTGGAAATTGACCCAGGCATGAAGTGACAGAGAGGACTGAGTGGGAGGGGGCAGCCGGGGGGTTTAGCTGGGATGCTGGGAGCTCTGTTCTCTGCTTCCAGCTGTCACTCAGCACGTGGTGAACCTGAACCAGTGACTTCCACTTCCTGTGCCTCGGTTTCCTCATTGTCGGGTGCCAGTTGCACCCACCCTGCTTGACACTGAACGGACGAGGAGTCGGTAGATTGCTCAGCACAGGGCCCAGCCCTTGGTAGACGCTCAGGCTGGGACAGTGACGGGGCCGCTTCTCAGGACACAATCGCACCCACGCAGCCTGTCAGGCATTTCTGCCCACGTCTGCCCACTTGCGCCTTCTGAGTGACTCCCTGCCTTGTCACAGTGAGCGAGGGCTCCTTCGGGAATGCCTTCCCACCCTAACGTCCCCGTCTCTATCACAGGAACCTGTTCTCAGCCACAGGTGACTGTACCAGGAGCCGTGTCCTGAACCCAGCGGGGACAGTGAGGAGTTTGGAATTAGAGCCATCATCACTTCTCCACGTGGCCAGCCCTCGGCAGGTACACTTAGCTGTCTGTCATGCACCAGGGCACGAGGAGGAACTGGGGCTACAGAGAGAGTTGGGGGCCCAGGTGGTGGGGACGGGGGAGAAAGAAAGAAAGAGTGAGAATCGTGACATGAGAGGACCCTCGTGCTGCCCGCTCCACAGTCCTCTCTGTTCTGGATCCACGCACAATCCTGCCCTTGGGTTTGGTGAGGCCACCAGAGTCCTGAGCCCCTCTGCGTCTGAGTTTGAGACCTGACATAGGAAATTGCCTGCACTGAGACAGGAAAATGCCCAGACTTTCAGGCCCTTCCATCACTGCCTCCTCATGGAAGCCCACCTGACCTTCCTCTTACCAGGGTGCATCTCCACCACTGCCCACCAACACCTCACCCCTTCCTACCACCCTCTTGTTCAACTGTGCCTCCCAAGGGGTAGCTTCTTTTTTTAAGGCCCAGTGTTTTTTATACATTTTTACCTGTGCATTACAGTCGTACCTACTGATGGGATTTACTGTTACGTATTTGTACATACGCTCAATATAACAATATGATTGGGCCAACGTCCCTCCCCAGCACTTCCCCCTCACTCCCTGCCTCCTCCCTGGTCCCTTTCCTCTACGATCTCCCTCTGATTGTTAGGAGATCCCCCCAAGTTTGTTTCCCTTTCTCCTCTCCAGCTGCCACGTGTAAGAGAAGACATGTGACCCCCGATCTGAGCTCGGATCCCTCCACTCAGCGCGACGCTCTCTGGTTCCCTTCATTTTCCTGCAGATGCTATAGTTTCATTTTTCTTTATGGCTGAATAGAACTCTGACATTGGAGCACACACTCCAGTGTCTGAAGCCGTAGGTTCAAATGTGAGAAAGCAGCTGAACCTCTCTGTGCCTCAGTTCTCTCATCTGTGAAGTGGGGACAATGATGCTGTCCACCTGGTAGAGCTGCTGGAAGATGAGGACCAAGGGGATCAGGTCTGCACCCGGCTTGCAAGATTACCTTGTGCGCGTTTCCTTCACCCACTCCTCCTTCCTCTGCTGGCGGCTCCTCCATTTCCATTCACCCACCACCATCCACTCCTATGCCCATCTGATTTCAGCAAGGAATGAGCATATGAACTGGCCTGGCCAATGAGACCTCACTCTGGGACTTTATTGGAATTATTGGGCAAGCAAAATATTATCTACTGGAGCTACTGGGTCCCTCTAGGGGACAGTCTTCCAGGGAATGAAGCCCATGTGGAAGAAAGCAGAGCCAAGAGATGGAATGCGATGGATGACTGACAACCTCCTCTGAGCACCTGGATCCAACCAGACCTGAACTCCCATGAGATTTCAAACTCCCCTTTCTGCCTTAATTCAGAAATGAACTCAACTAAAGCAATTACCGTTCCTATTTTCCCTTACCAGCATGAAGTAATTTGCCTGTAGTTACACTCTAGTCACTCGCCATGCAGGGATTGAAGCCCAGGTCTGTCTGTCTCTAAAGGTGATAGTCCTGAGGAGAGTGATAGGATTCAAACATGAGCAAGGTGAGCAAGGCAAGGCATCAGGCACTGCTGAGGATCAGGGGAAGAAATGCTCAAGATGCCATCTGCAGAGTCTGAAATTACTGAGGTGATCTAATTCGAGGTGGCTCTTGTAGGCAATCTTCACAATTTCCTAGAATCCTCCCTGTTATCCATAGACCATGACAGTTCTGTTAACAGGCTTGGCAGGACACAAGCTGCTCTGCGGCTGCCAGTGCCGATGTGTGGCAAAGTGTCAAAGAAGGTGACATTCCTCCCCTTGCTTCCTAGGAACAGCCCTTTCACTGCCACCGGGCTGTCTGGTGGGGAGGGCGTCTCTGGCAGGTAATCATTCCCCAGAGCTGCAGGTGAGCTGCAATTAGCGCTCCCGCTTAGATGTGGCCCTGTCTCTGCACTTCCTCAGCCTGGAAGTTGTTGGAACCAACATAGGTGTGCTGAGAACTCCAGGTGCCGTAGTCCTTCTTTGGTTACAACCCCCTTTTGCTCATGATTTGAGGGTTATAGGTCCCTATGACACAGATCTCTCCCCTATACCAAAAGATGACAACAGGGATCAAGTCTTCTCCGTGGTTGGACCCCGGGCCCTGGGGAAGTTCCCATGGTGCCTTGCAATAGCTTCTTACATTTGCATATTTATGTAATAAGAGAGGCCCTTAACAGTGATGGCCTGATTTATAGTTGGAAACGCTGAGTTTTACTAAGAATCCATTGCTCTTTTGCAGACTGGCCTTGGAATCCAGCAATGAATGTTGTCAGATTTTCTTGGAAGTTTCTTGCAAGCTGTGATGTTCCCAGGTCCAGGGAGCCCAGCTGGGGAGGGGGCGCAGGGTCAGGCCTGGAATCAGCCATGCCAAGCTGCGCTGGTCTCTGCTCTCAGTGAGCTTGTTTCTAGCCCATTCTTTATTTTACGATAACTAGAAGAGAAGAAGCCCTCACCACCACCCAAACACAAAATAGTCACAAGGAAATGTCTGCCAGCTGGATGGGGACCTATCGCACGCGGTATTGCAACGCCACACAGTACCTTAAACACGCGCAATTACTATGTGATCATCAGTATTTGTTTTAAATGTTTAAGGCAATGGGGATGTTCAAAGTTAAAAGAAATGAAATGAAGTTGTAAAGAGCTTAAGGTTTACTAAGAGCTATATGTCACAGTGGGATGGCTAGGACTTTTTGATTCCAAGTGACAGAAGAAAGATTTAAGCAAACCAAGAAACATTTTAGCTTGTGTGTTGCTAGTCCCCGCAAGGGCAGGGACGTTGCTGCTTCTCAGGGATAGCTGGGGCCAGTACTAGAATGCGTCAAGGGCCCACATTCTCTTCCTGACTCCTTGCTTCCTTTCCAGAAGCCAACTATACCCTTTGGTCAACAACTTCCTCCTCTAACCCTAACAGAACAGCCTCTTCCCGCAGGTCAAGCTCAGGACCACCCGTAACGCCTCAGGGTCCCCCTCCTGATGTCATGCCAGAGTGGTGGATCTCAGAGCCCCCTGCCTCGGGCTCTGATGTGGAAATCACGGGGCGGGCTGTCACTGACCCTCCTGGAGGGTAAATGGCCGCTCCACCAGGATCACCTAGACGGAGTTTGGAGGATGGGGAGTCTTTGCAGGTGCCTGTCCTGGAACCGAGGGCTAGTTGGGCAGACAGCAATAGACACCCCTTCCAGTGGGTGAGATAAGGGTGCAGCTGTGAGTCCCACATGGCATGGGACAGCTTTTCTATACTTGTCACCTGGGTATAATTAAGAGGAGTGAACCCTTAACTCTCCATGCCTCAGTTTGGACAGCAATTATACAATCTCCCCAAGGTGGGCTAGTCTCTGAACAAAAACTAGCACTGCCCGGTTCCTGCCTGCAGAGGGCTGCACAGCTGCCCCCAGGAAGCCCTCCCCACACCCTGCAGCTGGCAAGGCTCCTCCCACACTGCCCTTCAGGGGGAGGACGTAGATGTTCTGAGAAAGACCGGCCTCTCAGGTAGGAATGCTCCCAGCAGACCAGGACACCCTGGCAGGGCCTGGGGGCTCGCTCTTGCAGGAGGGGCCACGGTGATCACTTTTAGACGGTTCCCTGGAGCTCACCAGCCAGGTGGGAAAGAATTTTCTCACGTTTAAGACAAAACAGCAATAACAAACCTTCAGCAGTGCTTTGTGACATGAACGTGGAGAAACCCAGAATAGACCGCCCTTAGTTAGCCAGTGGAGGGGACCTGCAAGCTTAGGCCCAAAGTGTGGTGCAGGTGGGCTGGACAGAGAACCTCCACCAGGAGGTGTGCATGATCCCAAGGACTGAGGGACCCCCCAGAGACCCTGTGTGAGGGTAGAAAGGCCGGCGATCATTTTCGGAATATAGTGTTCAAACTTAATTGGATCCAATTGCAGCCATTTCAATGGAGCACTTCCCTTTGCCCACCCCAATTTCAAAATTAGCCAATTGCTTAGATCATAACCCCAGACCTCCTCCGATCAAAGCGAAGGGCATCACTTGCTAGCCAAGTAGCCAGGGTCAGGGGTAGCTCGCCCTTCTGGCAGGCCTTGCCCACCCTCTTTCCAGCATGTGTTTGATTTTTTTACCCAGCACCCCGATATTTCTAGCGCCTGGTGGCTGGGTGGCCTGTGATTCTGCAAGAGGTGTCTGCGTGTCCTGCCTCTCCTGCCATGTGCTCTCGCAGGGTGCTGTGGGCACAGAGCGTTTCCTGCCCTTCTAATCGTGGGTGGGGCGTGAAACTTGCATTGGCCGATGGAATGCAGGTACAAGTGACAGTGCCAGCATCCTGAAGATGCACCCTTGGTTCCAGACAGGCCTGAGGAGCAGCCTCAGAGCTCACCTGGTGCCTGCGGCAGACCACATACACACACCCTCCAGACGATCTGCAAGTGAAAAAGAGAAAGGTCTGCTGCTGCATGCCCTGGAGTTGCTCAGGTTGTTGTGGACAAAACTAAAGAGAAATGAGAACTTCAGAGTCACCCAGGCAGATTTCACCAGGGCCCTTTTCCTGGAAGCACCTGTTCGCGTCCTTCGGAACCTGCTACTCTGGCAGGGTGGATTGCCACAGTGCCTCAGCTCACCCAGCCTGCAAGGGAGAAAGGGCCAGGTTTGCACCGAAGCACAGCCCTCCCCGCTGGGTGAACACAGCCTCCTCTCTGTCCTGCTCCATCGCCCAGCTTACCTGCATATCCTCTGTGGGTGGACACATGCCCAGGGCTCCCTCTGCTGTCCGCTCTGCTTTCTTCATGAACCTCCCCTCCTACCCTGAGCCTCCCACCTGGGCCTCCCACCTTGGTCAGGTGCTGGCCTCGGGGATCCTGCACCTCTGAGGCTGAGCTCCTCCCACTGCACAGCAGCACCTGGAATTTCTGCAGTGCTGTGTCATGGCCTGCTCAAGGGACAGTGCCCACCTCTTGTCCATCTACTCGTCCCTTCGCCTCTGCCCATCTTGCGGATGAAGCAGCAGGCTCAGGGAGGTGACACAAGTCGTCTAAGCTTACTCAGCTGCTTTGCGTGGAGATGGCGGGGGCCTCTGCCTTTAAGCTTCAAGAGATCTTCTTCTAGCAGGGCTTCTTAACCTTTCCTAGGGAAGAACTCTTGAAGTCTTGTGTTTACTGTTAAAATTCATGTGACATTTGCAGTCTGTCCCTATCTTGACTCTAATCCAAAAGCATGTTTCACATCCTAGGCTGCTTGAGTCTAAGAAAAAGAAAATACTGATTTTTCTGTGGCTTCATGGGCTCCTGGTGCTCTGCAGGTCCCCAAGGCTCAGCCAGCCCCAGGTGAGTTACTCAGCTCACTGCATGGGGAGGGACAGCAGGGACACCTAGCCGTGGGCAGGAACGAGGCTGACTCAGGAGAATTGCACTTACAGGGCAGCAGGTGTCTGAGGTGTCAGCACCAGGAGCAGGGACCTGGAATTCACCTAGAGAACCCTGGAACATGTACTGGGCTTGGAGCCCCATTTTATAGGTGGAGAAACTGAGGCACAGAGAGGGGAAACTAACCTGCATAAAGTCACCCAAAGAAGTGATAGCTGAGTCCAGGCCAGCACTGGGTCACCTCAAAGCCAGCCCATGGGGAAACTGGCTGCCCACCCTGCACAGGTCACTCACCGGTTCGCTGTGGCTTTGACTTTGGTTGTGGAAGTCCTTCTTTCAGGGCAGGGTGAGGGCTCATCTGGCCGGGCTGCAGGCTGTGTCTGACAGGGTTGCAGGGGCTTCTCCACCAGTCCCAGGAACATTGCTCTGGGCTTCACAGCCTGGACCAGGCCGTCAGGGAGCTGGCGAAGATACCCACCTGACCCAGCGTCCATCCAGCTCCTTGCCTCTGCTCACAGCAGCCCACCCGGGAGGGTCGTGACTCCTCAGCACACATCGGGGAAACTGAGGCTCAGAGAAGTTCAGCAGTTCTGTGAAATGCTTCGCCCCGCATTCGGGAATGGTTAGTGTGTGTCCATTGTGATGCAGGAATAGTGATTGGCCCCTGTTGAGCTCCTCTTATGTCCCCCAAACCACAGTAGGCCTTTCCTAGGGTCCAGC
The DNA here is from genome assembly GCA_004027875.1 of Aplodontia rufa. Classification (NCBI taxonomy): domain Eukaryota; kingdom Metazoa; phylum Chordata; class Mammalia; order Rodentia; family Aplodontiidae; genus Aplodontia; species Aplodontia rufa. The sequence goes on along the minus strand of PVKS010043019.1, from coordinate 543 downwards.
TTGCTCTGGAGGCCCCAGAGAGTCCCAGAAAGAGACAAGAGCTGCAGGAGGTAAGCTCCTGTCTGGACTTGAGTCCCCTGTTCAGCACTGGCTGGGGCAGGGAGGGTGGATGACCAGCTGGGGATGCTGGGTGCTGGTGGATTCAGGATCGGGTCGCACTGAGCCCCCTCAGCAACCACGGTGGGGGGCACTACACTCCCTGCTTTGTTGACAGGGGAATGAGCCCCACGCAACAGGAACCTGCTGCCGGTACACAGTGGGGTGGGGAAGCCTGGACCTGACCCTGACCTGGGAGTCCCAAACGCCCGTGGAGCTGGACCCTGGGATCCTCCACTTCCAACAACAACCATGGGGACAGGGGTGAGACTGATGGGGAGGTGGGGGTGGAGGTGGGCCCTGGCTGATGGATGAGTTGAGAAGGGAAGGCGGGCAGGGCTGGGACAGTCCCAGGGTGCAGAACCTGTCCTTGGGAAGGAGGTGATGTGTGGGCCAGGCGCCTCAGCTCCAGGCAGGCTCACCCCCTCAGGGGTTCCTGGGCTGCCT
>PVKS010043018.1:0-15128 GCA_004027875.1 Aplodontia rufa | reverse complement strand
TTTTTTTTTTTTTCAGGGCTGAGGACTGAACTCAGGGCCTTGCACATTCTAGGCAAGCGTTCTGCCACTGAGCTAAATCCCCAACCACCCTATATGTATATTATATAATATATATAATTTTTAAAATAGAGGGACAGTAAGAAAGGAAGAGAGAATCAATTTTATTTAATTTTTCATGTGGTTTTCATTGCTCCAATATTTCCTTGTATATGTGGTATGCTGGGGTCTGAACTTATGTACTTGCACATGAAAAGCAATTGCTATAACCGCTGAGCCACTGCTCCAAGGTCTTCCTAAATTGCTGAGGCTGATCTTGAACTTGTGATCCTCCTGTCTCAGCCTCCCAAATTGCTGGGATTATAGGTGTGCTCCACTGTGCCCAATTTTTTTTTTTTTTAAGAGAGAGGGACAGGGGCTAAATCAGTGACTCAGTGGTTAAAGCCCTTGCCTGGCATGTGAGAGAGTACTTGAGTTCAAACCCCAGCACTATGTATATGAAGAAGTTTTGGAGCAACAAGGGCCCATGCAAAACTAAATAAAATTGATTCTCGATCTCTCTCTCTCTTTCTCTCTCACTGTCCCTTTCCTTTCTTTCCTCTTCCAGGGGAGAGGGGGAGTGGGAAAGAGAGAGAGAGGGAGAATAAACCAGGGCTGGATTGGTTCCTTCTCCTTCTCTTACTGTCCCTCTCTTTAAAAAGAAAGAGTCATTTTTTGTTTGTTTTTTTTTCAGGGCTGAGGACTGAACTCAGGGCCTTGAGAATCATTTTTTAGTTTAGTTTTTCATGCGGCTTTCGTTGCTCTGACACTTCATTGTGTATGTGGTGCTGGGGTTCAAACCTGTGTACTGGCACATGCCAGGCAAATGCAGTAACTAACTGTCATGCTACTGCTCCAGCCCCCTCCCTAGGCTTTTCATCTTTTCACCTTAGCTTTTTGAGTAGCTGGGATTACAGGTGCTATATTCACTTTATTTAAAAATAAATTCAGGAGGGCTGAAGCAGTGGATCAGTGGTTACAGTGCTTGCCTGGCATGCACAAGTACATGGGTTCAAACCCCAGCACCCACGTACACAACTAAGTGTCGGAGCAACGAAAGCCATGTGAAAAACTCAATAAAGATTGATTCTCTCTCTCTCTCTCTCTCTCTCACACACACACTGTCCTCTCTAAAAGAAAGAATCTTAAAACAAAAATAAATTCAGACTGGATGAGGTGGTGCGCACCTGTAATCCCACCAACTTGGGAGGTTGAGGCAGGAAGATCCTGAGTTGAAAACTAGCCTCAAGAACTTAGTGAGGCCCTGAGCAATTTAGGGAAAACCTGTCTCAAAATAAAATATAAAAAGACCTGGGGATGTGGCTCAGGGGTTAATCATCCCTAGGTTCAAACTCTGGTACCAAAATAAATAAATTCAAAAGTATGTATACTACTATGAAAAAGAGATATTTAGACAGAGAATCGAAGGGATCATGAAAAGTGACAATGTCTTTTAAATTTCCTTTAATGTTATTAGAGTGGATATACAATTAACACAAATGGGAATGGAAAGAAAGTCCTTGGTATTAGGGTTGTTTTTGTTTTTCTTTTTTAACTAGCAAGAGCATAAACTTGTGCCAGATAGCATCTTGGGGCTTCCTGTCTTCTTTCCCTCATCAGTCCTTAGTCTCTACCCTCTTCACACAGACTCTGACCCAGGAGTGCCCATCCTGAATAATTAAAGAAAATGTCAAAGGAACTGAGGGTGACTTAACCCCAAACTCTCATCCTGCAGAAGATTATTTCCGAATCCCGTCTAAGCCACCCACAGTGGCAGGGTCTCCCCATACTGAGGATTGAACCCAGGTGCACTGTACCATTGAGCCACAACACCATTCTTTTTTTTTTTTTTTCGTATTTTAAATACAGGGTCTTGCTAAATTGTCCAGGCTGGTCTCCAGCTTGGGATGCTTGTGCCTCAGCCTCCTGAGTAGTGGGAGTTACAGGGAGCCCCACCAATCACAGCAGCAGAGAGCTAACTGCATCAAAAGGACAAATCTGGCCTGCTGCCTGACATGTAAGACCCATGACAGCTGAGAATTGATTTTAGTTGTTTTTAAAATTTTTTGGTACCAGGGATTGAGCCCAGAGGCAGTTAACCACGGAGCCTCATTCCTAGCCCTTTTTATATTTTAGCTGGAGACAGGGTCTCATTAAATTGTTTAGGGCTTAAATTGCTGAGGCTGACTTTGAACTTGCGATCCTCCTGCCTCAGCCTCCAAAGCCGCTGGGATTACAGGCGTGCACCACCACTACCGACCGGATTGAATTTTTTTAATGGTTACCATTTTAAATGACTAAATAAATACCTACATAATATTCTCAATTTTATCCTCTTAAAATTATTTACTCTCTGACCCTCTCTCGTCCTTCCTAGCTCTCAGCCAGGAGCAAAGTGACAAGACCCGACCTAAGTGAACTCTCAGTCCAGAGACCCCAGGGGCAGCCCAGCTGTCTGGCCCCCCCGCTCTTGGGACTGCAGGCGCCAGGCGGCAGCAGGCTCGAATTTCTGGGAGCGGGCTGCGGGCTCCAGGTGGGATGGGGCTGCGCCAAAGTCCTTCGGTCCCCATCAGAGCGCCCCTGCCGCTCGGGCGCCGGCTGGGCGGCGCGGACAGCCCCAGCGCTCTCGTAGGCAGAAGTGCCAGATCAAGGCGACACAGCTTAGCAGGGCCAGGGCAGTGCCCACCCCCACGGCCGCGTGGATGAGGGTGACGGGTCTGGGTGGCACCGTGAGCCGGCCGCAGGGCCCGAAGGCAGGGAAGGATACCCCCTCGGGGTCCTCCCCACTTGTCCCGGGCACGTGGCTCTCTCCGGCCTCATTAGCAGCCACCACACAAACCACGTAAGCGCCCCCAGGCTTCAGGCCCCTCAGTTCTGCTTTGCGGATGGTGTTGTTGAGTTCGGGACCCTTCTGCGGAGCCCCGCTGCCTTCCCAAAGCAGCAGCCAGTAGTGGTGGACCGGGGAGGAGGGGGCACACCAGTGGACCTCGGCCAGGCTCTCCCCTGCCACAATGTGCACTTCTCCCAGCCGTGGTGGGTCTGGAGGCTGGGCAGGGCTGGAGAACCCAGGGCACATGCAGGGCACTGGCCCGGCCTTCTGCAGCTCCTTACAGGGCACCTGCAGGTGGCGGCAACTGTCATAGTCGCAGGGGACAGCCAGCAAAGGTGTGCTCACTGTCTCATCTTCCTTGTCTTCCTCAGAGTCTTGAGGGGCCAAGGACTCAGCTCTGGGAACTGAGAAGGTTAAGGCCAGGAACCACAGAAGGCAGTGCGAGCCCAGCATGGAGTCTGGAATGGAAGGGGTGAATAGGTAAAGATGTCATCACTGCCTTCCAGGCTCCCTGCCTGGACAGAGCCTAAACACAACTGGGACAAAGATGGTAAGAGGAAAGAGGAGGGAAGGAGAAGGGTATATTTGTCAACCAGCTTCTGTTTACAAATGATCTAAGTTACATGTTGGGTTTTGGACAAAATGAATGTCGGACATATGAGAGACACCCAAGACCAGCAACATGCGAAGTGCTAGAAAATTAATGAATAAACAAAGTGCTGGGCGGAAAAGGAGGAGGAAATTATTTACTCAGCTAAAAAAGGTGGATTAATTCCCAGCTGCTACTCGGAGAAAAGATCCGAGTATCAGTCAGCAAGGCATGCAAAAACCCAGCAGGAAGACAAGTAAGAAAAGAGAACCGAAGGAGGAAACAAAGACCCTGGAATCTCATTCCCCATCTGTTATCTGTGCACATCCTGTCCGTGGAGGACCCCACATGACCACCCTCTGGCCCACAGCAGCCCCTCACCAGTGGGTAGGCCTTGAGTGAGTGGGAATCTGCCACCAGACGTCTGCAGCTATCAGGTTCAGGAGTCCCTAGAACAGCAGGCCGCGCTGTCAGGTTGTAGCTTCAATTCTCCTTTGGCTGTAAGCTTTTATACCCTTCAACTCTGATGTCACCACCTGGCCCCTTTCTCTGCTCCCCTCCCCAGTGAGTGCCAAGAGGGCTGGTCCACTCAGAGGGGTTGAGTCACAGGGGCCAGGGAGGGGGAAAGCCTGCACAGCGGTTTCAGCTGGAGGCCAGGATGCCTGGGTTCTGAAAGAGGAGTAAAAGTGGAAAGTGGCCAGGAGCTGAGAATCCAAAAGCTAAAGTCATGTGAAGGGATGGGGAGGGGAACTTTGGATCAAGGGCCACCTGGCTGGTATAGCAGAGGAAAACAGCTGTGGATAGCAGGGCTTGGATTACAAAATGCTGTTTTGGTAAAAATCATACCACATCTATGGCAGTCATTTCCTGCCTTCTGCCTCCTGATGGACAGAGAAGGGAGGGAGGGGTACAGGGGCTCAAATGATGTACTCCTGCTCTCCAGGCCCACCCTGCATTATCCCCCTTCCCTGAGGGAGACAAGAGTCACATGGATGACAGGAAGCCTGCTAGTGATCAGGATAGATTCTCTCCTTGGACTTCCCAGACTTGAGGATGGAAACAGCCGTGCTGGGAACAGCCCAGGTTTGTAGCCTTCCACAGGCGCAGCCTGACAAAGCAGCCTCCTCTAAAGGAGTTGGGTGCAAGGTGCTCGGGGGACACAAGGTTTTCTTTCTTTCTTTGGCATGGGGATTGAACCCAGGGATACTTTACCACTGAGCTATATCCCCTGTCCTTTACCTTTTAAAAAAATTTTTTTTTTTTAAAGAAAGAGGGGACAGAGAGAGAGACAAAGAGAGAAGCAATCTTTATTTAGTTTTTCAGGTGACTTTCATTCCTTGGACACTGTTGTGTACGTGGTGCTGGGGTTTGAACTTTTGTACTCTGTGTATACCAGGCAAGCGCCATAACTACCCAGCCCCCCCCCCCCCACTTTTTTAAATTTTGAGATAGGATCTCACCAAGTTGCTGAGGCTGGCCTTGAACTTGCAATCCTCCTGTCTCAGCCTCCCAAGTAGCTGGAATTAAGAGTCCCTGACATTACAGACCTATGCCTCCATGTCTGGCTGTACTCACGGATTCAAATGGGCCTGAATCCATTTCAAAGAGTCAGGAAAGCAGCTGGCACAAAATAAGTTTATTGAAGGGAAAACAAGGGTCGGGGATCAGGTGGGAAAGTGCTGGAATGTGAGGAATCTGCCCTCTTTAGGAGCTAGAGCAGGTGAGGCGCTGTCTCAGAGCACCCACAGAGGGCTCAGAGCTGCCCAGAGTCTCCGGGGTAGGGACAGAAGCAGAGGCAGAAGCAGGCAGGTTGGCCTCAGTCAGCAGAGCTGCATCTTCCCAGGATCCTGAACCTGGGCCAGCAAAGGAAAAAAAAAAGAAAAAACAGAAAAAAAAAAAATCTCTAACGAGATATCAAATTAACCCAGGGTCTGACTCAGCCCACCGCATTCCAGCCCCTCACCATCACTGGCCTCCCGTTCCAGCTCCTCCTCTCCACTCAGCGGCTGCTGGTCTGGTTTCTCCTCTTCAGACAGCTGACCCTCTGCGGCCAAAAGAGGAAGGCTGAATGAGGCCCGGTGCTGAAGGAGAGGGCTGAGAAGTCAGGGAGGAGGGACTGATGCTGTTGCACATACCTGTCCCTGAGGGATCTTCAGGGCTCTCACCATCTTCTGTCACATCTGACAGTTGAGTTGACTCCTCTTGTCCTCCGGGCCCTGCCCCTCCAAAGCAAGTACAGGATAAGATGGACAGAATGGCTGTGCCTGGATGGTAGTCCCTACCCGCAGCCTTTCCTTCCACCCTTAGCTCAGCATGTGAGTGCCATCTGCCTCATACTGGAGGCAGCAACTCCTCTTGCCTAGGCCACCTCACCTCTTTAATAGCCCCCCAACCAACACCTTTACCAGGCTGATGGGCAGAGATCCTTCGTTGGCCTTCCTTCCGGGAACCATCTCTTTTTCGGATATTAACCTGCAGAAGAGAAAGGACTGAATGGTGAGGATTGACCCCCCCGCTCACCAGTGATCAGGGACCTCATGCTGCACCCCCATCAAGTCCCTGCCAGCCCACAGAGAAAGATCCTGAAGGGAAGGAAAAAGGGGTCGTTGCCCCTTGCAACCTGCAATGAGAAGCGGTGTCGGTGCCAGATGCCTCCCCACACCCACTGCATGTAGCTGAAGAGCACAATGACGCTGAGGAAGGTGAAGTTGCTGGCAACACCTATGAAGGCGCAGGTCATCGGGAAGTTGTACAGCAGGTACCTGAGTCAGGAAACAGGGCCAGGAAAGGAGTAGCCATTAACAGATAGTACCAGCTTCTAATTTCCAGAGCAATTCAAGTGAGTTTGGTTAAGCTCGCCTCTGCCTCCACGTCCCTTGTCCCGGCCCCACAGTTATCAGACTGATCTGCACCAAGTTCTAATATACCCCAAGGACTTTGAGCAGTTTTAGCATCGTAGGGTCACAGGCAGTGGCCTCAATTGTGGCTGTCTCTCAAGTCACCCCAACTCTGCTAAGCCCATGAATCAAGAATGTTTTATATGGGGCAGGAGCGGTGGCTCAGCGGTTTCAGCGCTTGCCTGGCAAGCATGAGGACCCCGGTTCAATCCCCAGCACCATGTGCACAACTAAGTGTTAGAGTAACTAAGGCCATGTGAAAAACTCAATAAAGTTGCTCCTTTCTCTCTCTCTCTTAAAAAAAAAAAAAGTTTTATATGGACATTTTACCTTATTTTATTTTTGAGATGGGGTCTTGCTATATTGTTCAGGCTGACCTTGAACTTGTAATCGTTCTGCCTCACCTTCCTAAGTAGCCAGAGTTATAGGCATACACCACCATGTCTGGCTCATATAGGTATTTTTTTTTTGTTTTTTTGTTTTTTAAAGAGAGAGGGACGTGAGAGAGAGAAAGAAACAATTTTTATTTAGTTTTTCATGTGGCCTTTGTTTCTTGGAGACTTTGTTGTGTACATGGTGCTGGGTTTTGAACTCGTGTACTTGGGCATGCCAGGCAAGTGCTGCAACCGCTGAGCCACTGCTCCAGCCCCCTCATATAGGTATTTTTAAAGTTCCCGGGGGAGCTGACATGCTGATGTACAGCCAAGGTAAGAACCTCTAGCCTTTATAAAACTGAAAACAATGCTGCTCTGTAAACCTGTTACCTCTGCTTGGGGACCTTTTCATTTAAGGACAGAACCCAGGAGGGCTGTTGAGGTCCATTTCAGTGGCTCCTCACCTGAGCCCAGTGAAGTGGGCATGGATGCGGAGGTAGGCTCCATACATCTGGATGCGCTTGCTGTGGATCTCAATAATTGCTCCAGTTGTCGGCACGTACTAAGGCAGGTAGGGAGAGGGGAGCGTCAAGCTAGATCTTGATGTTTACCAATCTGAGGCCTGCTCTGGGAGCAGAGGCTCTTAAAGTACAATTCTGGGCTGACAGGAGGGCTGACTCCAAGTCAGCCTTCACCTGACTTACCGAGTTCTCTCGATAGTCTGCATAGAGCTCCACTTCCAGCAGCTGCTTCTGCTCAGCAAAGCCAAACAGAAGAAGGCTAGAGAAGACCAGCGTGTCAAGCATCTGGAGCAGGTCTGAGCGGTAATGCAGCATTACCTGCCAGGATGAGAGGCAGAGATTGCGGATAGGTACCCAGGTACCCATAGCCTTCCCCACCCCTGAGCATCTTACTCCCTAATCTCCACTCCACCATTCCACCTGAGTAACCTCTGTCCACTACCAAGCACATTTCAGCAAAAGTCACGCCTCCAAGACACCTTCTAGGTGAAGTGTGACATTGTCTCTGCTAAACTTTGCCCCCAAATAGTTGTCATCTAGGAGGGGATCCAAGTCCCAGCACATCATCTGCCTTTCCCCTTGGCAGACATTCATGATATGATTCTAGTGACAATTCAGGTCATAGTGAGGTCCAATGTGAACATGGTATGTGTGAATAAGAACTTTACTTACATTTCCTCCTACAGTCTTGTGGTGAGGCAGTTACTATAGAACCCATTTTCTAGTACTTTCTGCTTTAGGAGTTGTCCATTGTCCCATAGCTGGCATGTCTGGCCCTACATTTGTTTTCTGAGAGCAGTTCCTCTACTCCTTAGACTCTACTCCAAAGTTGATTGTGCTTACAATATGCTGGGGTGTTTGGCAAATGAATGTGGCAAATTCCTTTCCCCTTATCCTGACATGTCTCTGATCTCAGAGCCAAGATTTTCTCTGGAAGCCCTACCCAGATTTTCTGACTCTGCCATCATTCTTCACAACTTCCCAGACAGGTCATGAACACTTACCGAGCGGGAGGAGGTGGAGATGATTCGGCCGCCTCTGGTGTAGCAAGAAACAGTGACCAAGAACATGCCCAAGTCTTGATTCACAGGAGACTCTGGCAACTCAAGCTCTAAGGTGACACGATATGGCTGTCCATACATCAGCACCTGCCCAAGGTAGGTTATTATTATAATTTTTTTTTTCAATTATCCCTTCCCTGCTCCACCTTCCTCCCACCTCTCAAAATACTCTCTCAACCCCTTGGTTAGCGCAACAGGCCTTTCAACTGCTGGTCCAAAGAAGGTGCTGCCCCCTTCTGGTGGCTGGATGCCACCACTTCGGTTTCATATTGGCTTTTCTGAATCAGACCCAAAAGGCTCTGTCAGATTTCTTTCCCAAAAGTGAATCTGTCATGTTGCCAACTGGGCCATCTGTGACTCAGGCCAGTGTGCCGGTGAGACTGTCGCCCTGGGTACGAGCCTGCCCTCACTTCTGTTATTAATTAACCAAGCAGCAGCAGCGCTCAGCCTCCCAGGCCAGTTCTCTCACAATCACTGTAGCAGCACCACCATCTTTATGTCAATCTGGGTCCCTTTTTTTTTTTGAGATGAGTTCTATGTTGCTTAGAATGGCTCTAAACTCCTGGGCTCAGGTGATCTTCTTGTTTCAGCCTTCTAAGTAGCCAGGATTTTACACCACGGCTTGGGGCTTGGGTTCCTGATGTTGCTTCTGCTGGTAAGCACCCCTCCAACCCGGCCCCCAGGACGACTCACAGTAGGAGGGCTTCTTCACTGGACTCAACCTCAAAATGTAAAAGTTTTGTCTCCAAATGAATCTCTGTTCTTCCTGAGCATTCTTATATTCTTCTTTTTAAAGAGAGAGAGGGGCTAGAGTGGTGGCTTGGCAGTTATGGCACTTGCCTGGCATGCATGAGGATGTGGGTTTGAACCCCAGCACCACGTACACAATGAAGTCTCGTAGCAACCAACAAAAGCCACATGAAAAACTAAATAAAATGGATTCTCTCTCTCTCTCTCTCCCCGTCCCAAAGAGGGAATGGGTCAAACTGGGAATGGTGGCTCATGCCTGTAATCCCAGAGGTTTGGGAGGCTGAAGCAGGAGAATCATTTGTACAAAGCCAGCCTCAGCAATTGAGCAATTCCCTGTCTCAAAATAAAAAAAACGAAATAGGGCTGGGGATGTGGCTCAGTGATTAAGTGCCCCTGGGGGTCCAATCCCTGGTACTAAATAAATAAATAAATAAAGTTTAAAACTACTGCCGTAGCCCAGAGTGAACCATCTCCAAAATCTGGGTATGCTTTGAGTGTTTACCAATCCAGGGTCTTGGGTTTAAGACCCTGACAGAGCCAGGAGGAGCAACACATGCCTGTAATCCCAGGTATGCAGAAAGTTGAAGCAGGAGGATCATGAGTTTAAGGCTAGCCTGGGCAACCTGATAAGAAAGACCCTGTCTCAAAATGAAACCAAAATGAGATGTGTGCCATGGTGGCACACGTCTGTAATCCCAGCAACTCAGGAGGCTGAGGCAGAAGGATCACAAGTTTGAGGCCAGACTCAGCTACTTAGTGAGGCCCTTAAGCAACCTAGCAAGACCCTGCATCAAAATAGCACAGGCTGGAGCAGTTTCTCAGTGGTTAGTGCTTGCCTGGCATGTGTGAGGACCCAGGTTCAAACCCCAGCTCCATATATGCAACTAAGTGTCAGAAAAACAAAAACCAGATTGAAAAACAACAACAACAACAACACACACACACACACAAATATCCAGGTGAATTTGTGCATGTCAGTAATCCAGTGACTTAGGAGGCTGAGGCAGGAGGACTGCACCCTGGAAAACCAGCCTTAATAACTTAGCCAGGACCTAAGCAACTTAGTGAGACCCTGTCTCAAAATAAAGAAGAGTTGGGGATGTGGCTCAGTGGTTAAATGCCACTGGGTTCAAGCCCCAGTATAAATAAAGCAAGCAAGCAAGCTGGGGATATAGCTCAGAGGTACAGCACTTGCCTAGCATGCCTAAGGCCTGAGTTTGATCCCTAGTATAGAGAAAAAAAAGGAAAGGGAAGGAGCAGGGAACTCTTGACAGATTTCTCTTTAAATAGATTCTAAATTTCAGTCTGAACTCTCCCCCCAAAAATGGGCTCCATGGAGCTGGAGTGGTGGCTCAGCAATTACAGCGCTTGCCTGGCATGCACAGGGACGCAGGTTTGAACCCCAGTACCATGTACACAACAAAGTGTTAGAGCAATGAAAGATACAATGAAAAACTAAATAAAACTGATTCTCTTTTAAACTGTCCCTCTCTTAAAAAAAAATAAGAAAAATGGGTTCCATGACATTCCTACCCCTCCCCTCCCATGAAGGCCAGATTCTATACCAGATGCTTCACTAAAATAGATAGTTGTCTACCTATATGTTGGAGGGAAATGGATATGTGTATGACTGGTAACCAACAGGCATGGGTTTCTTTCCGGGGTAATAAGAATGTTCTAAAATGGACTGTGGTAATGACTGTACAAGTCTGAACATACTCAGAGTGACAAATATGGTACTCCCTAAATGGGTGAATTGCATGCCACATGAATGGTATCTCAATAAAGCTGTTTGTGTGTGGTGGTGAGGTTCTGGGGATTGAACCCAGGTAAACTTTACCACTGAGCTACATCCCCAGCCCTTTTTTTTTTTTTAAGAGAGAAACAACTTTAGTTTTTCACATGGCCTTAGTTGCTCCAACACTCAGTTGTGTACGTGGTGCTGGGGTTTGAACCCGGGTCCTCGTGCCTGCCAGGCAAGTGGCGAAACCACTGAGCAACCGATCCAACCCCCCATCCCCAGCCCTTTTTATTTTGATTCAGGGCTTCACTAAGTTACCTATGTTGGCCTCAAACTTGCAATCCTTTTGCCTCAGCCTCCCAAGTCAATGGAATTACAGGCATGTGCCACTAAGCCAGATTAAAGCTTTTTAAAATTTGTTTATTTTTTAAAGAGAGAGAGAGAGGGAGAAAGAGATCAGAAACAGAGAGAGGGAAAAGATTATCAATTTTATTTGGTTTTCCATCTGGTTTTTATCTTTCCAATACTTAGTTGTACACGTGGTGCTAGGGTTTGAACCTGGGTCCTGGTGCATGCCAGGCAAGTGCTCTACTGCTGAACTGCCACTCTGTCTATCACCATCTTTTAAATTAGTAGCTTAAACTATTTAAAAAATATCACCTCAAGAGCATCCACAGAATCTAAAACTAGAACCTGGTAAAGAATCCATGCCTGGCGGCTGGAGCAGTGGCTTGGTGGTTATGGCGCATGCTGGCGCTAGCCCAGCATGCGCAAGGACACGGGTTCAAACCCTAGCACCCACGTACACAACTAAGTGTCAGAGCAACAAAAACTGAGTGAAAAACTAAATAAAAATTGACTCTCTCTCTCTCTCTCTCTGTCCTTCTCTCTTTAAAAAAAAAAAAGTATCCATGCCTTTCACTATAGTTTCAGATTATTCCAGACTACACTGATCTAATTTTTCATGTTGTCTTCTGGTTAACAGGCAAGAATCTGCATCTTACTGTTATTATTTAAATGCCTATAATTACATGCAATGTATAGTTTTCTATAAATTCTGTGAGCTTGAGACCAGGGATCAAATCTGCTTCTAGCAAGGTGTTACACATGAACGAATGCATTACTTCGTTAACTAATGCATTACAAAATATTCACTGTCACTGGGGCACAGTGGTACATGCTGGTAATCCCAGCACTTTGGGAGTCTGAATCAGGAGAATGGCAAGTTCAAGGCTAGCCTCAGAAATTTTTTGAGACCCTGTCTCAAAATAAAAAGGGCTGGCACGTATAGGCGTAACTCAATGGTAGAATGCCCCTGGGTTCAATTTCTAGAATCACCAAGACCAAAAAAAATAAAAAAAAAAAAGTTCACTATGTGTAAGATGTTCTGCCTCCTCTGATTATCATCAAGGAATGGGGGCTGTATTCCCTCTCATCCTAAATCTTTTCTTCCTTTCCTCATCCTGCATCCTCATATCCCATTGTTCTAGGGTTCTTCCTTTGGTTCTCTCATCACCATCAAAATTGCTACAATGGGGGGCTGGAGTGGTGGCTCAGTCGTTGCAGCACTTGCCCAGCATGTGCAAGTACACAGGTTCAAACCCCAGCACACACATACACAAATAAGTGTCAGAGCAATGAGAGCCATGTCAAAAAACTCAATAAAAATTGATTCTCTCGGGGCTGGAGTGGTGGCTCAGCGGTTGCCGTGTTTGTGTTGCATGTGCGAGTATGCGAGTTCAAACCCCAGCACCACGTACACAACAAAGTCTCAGAGCAACGAAAGCCATGTGAAAAACTAAATAAACATTGATCCTGTCTCTCTCACTGTCCCCTTTTTCTTTAAAAAAAAAAAAAGATTCTCTCTCTCCCCCTGCCCTTCTCTCTTAAAAAAAAAAAAGAAAGATTGCTACAATGGAAGGCCACACAACTATATAAACCATCCTACCTAGAAATGCAAATGTACTGTGGGCTTGCTTTGTTTCAAATGTTCCCTCCATATATCTCACTATTTTTTTTTTTTTTTAAAGAGAGGAGGGGGCTGGAGCCATGGCTCGGCAGTTACGGCGCTTGCCTGGCATGTACAAGTACACGGGTTCAAACCCTAGCACCACGTACACAACTAAGTGTCGGAGCAACGAAAGCCATGTGAAAAACTCAATAAAAATTGATTCTCTCTCCCTCTCTCTCTGTCCTTCTCTCTTAAAAAAATAATAAAAAAAAAAGAGAGGAGGACAGAGAGAGAGAGAAATAAAGAAACAACTTTAGTTTTACATCTGGTTTTCACTGCTCCAATACTTAGTTGTGTATGTGGTGTGGGATTTGAACTTGGGTTGTCAAGTATGATAGGCAAGTGCTGTAACAGCTGAGCCACTGCTCCAGCCTTTTTTTTTTTTTTTTTTTTTTTTTAAGAGAGAGGGACAGAGAAAGAGAGCCAGCAAGAGAGAGAGAGAGCGAGAGGGAGGGTGAGAGAGAATGCATCAACTTTTATTTATTTTTTCATCTGGCCTTTGTTTCTCTGACACTTAGTTGTATATGTGTACTGGGGTTTGAATCCGGGTCCTTGTGCATGTCAGGCAAGCACTTCAACTATTGAGCCACCACTCCAGCTCTCACTTTAGTTTTTAGCCACAGAAGCAAACTGAACCAATGTTTTCACAGAACATTCTACAATAACCTCCAAGTTACTTTCCTGAGAAGCACAACTATGTTGATAAATGTCTTGCAACACTTTACTACTCTGAAATCTGCCATCTGCCAGGTCACAAGCTGATCTGGTAAGAGCTTCCTTGTAGCATTTGGCTTCGGGGAGTTAAAGTAGAAGATATCTCAGATTTGGGTTGGTAAGCAAGGTCAGTCTGCATACCAATCCCAGGTTTACTCTCTTCCCTTCAAAGAAGTGATATTCAGGGGGCTGGAGTGGTGGCTCAGCTGTTACGTTGCATGTGTATACAAGAGTACACGGGTTCGAACCCCAGACCACGAGCACAACACAGTATCAGAGCAACAAAAGCCACGTGAAAAACTAAATTAAAATTGATTCTCTCTTTTTCTCTCACACAGTCCCTCTCTCTTCAAAAACCAAAACAAAACAATAGAAGTGATATTCTTTCACTCATTCAGTGGTGCTGGGGATAGGACTGAGGACCTCACGCATGCTAGGTAAGTCCTCGAGCACTGACAAACATAACCAGCCTCTCTCTTTTTCTTTTCTTTTGAGTTAGGGTTTTGATACATTGCCCAGGCTTGTCTTGACTCAACTCATTCTCCTGTCTCAGCCTCCCCAGTATGTGCCACTGCACCCGGTTGACATTTCTATTTAAGCCAGGGTGCCCTCTCAATTGCCATTAGAGCCTGAGAGAGAGAAAAAGAATCAATTTTATTTATTTTTTTCATCTGGGCTTTGTTTCTCCAACACTTTGTTGTGTAAGTGCTGTTAAGTCTGAACCTGGGCCCTTGTGCATGCCAGACAAGTGCTCCAACCAATGAGACACTTTTGAAAAATAATTCTGAAACGATTTAAAAATTCTAAGTCCCCACTTCCCACCCCCAAGTCTGGGGGTTGAACCTAGGGCACTTTACCCACTGAACTACGTCTTCCTTTTAATTATTTGTTTTGAGAAAGGGTCTTGCTAAGTTGCTGAGGCTGGCCTCAAACTTGTGATGCTCCTGCCTCAGTCTCTGGAGTGGCTGATATTACAGGCATACACCATCATGCCCAGCCTTCAAGATCCTTTTTAAGTTCAGGGAGTCTATCCTTTATCAGAACTTCCATCAGCTTGCCTAGTATAGAAGTTCGAGTGTCTGTATGCATTTATCAAAATTCCCAGGTTTGTTAAAACATAATGGCATCTGGCCAGTCCTCTGGAACAATACCCTTTGAAATAACAGGTCACACATATTTATCAAGCATTTAATAATTTTATATACAAGACTTTAAAATTCTTTGATGGATGCCATTCTATTCCAATGAAATAACTGATTTATTCACGTAAGTCTAAAACATACTACCAGGGGCTGGCTCAGAGGTTACAGTGCTTGTCTGGCATGCATGAGTACACAGGTTCAAACCCCAGCACCATGTACACAAAGAAGTGTCGGAGCAACAAAGCCAAATGAAAAACTAAATAATGGGCATTAACCTTACAAAGGATATTAAAGACCTATTCAAAGAAAATTATCAAACACTAAAAAAAGAAATTACAGAAGACCTGAGCAGATGGAAAAACATTCCATGCTCGTGGTTAGGCAGAATCAATATAATAAAGATGGCCATTCTACCCAAAGCCCTTTACAGATTTAATGCAATCCCCATCAAGATACCTATGG
>PVKS010043017.1:0-15112 GCA_004027875.1 Aplodontia rufa | reverse complement strand
TTTCTCAACAGGATCACTGTTGGAGTAGAGGAAAGCTATTGTTTAATAAATGTTGATCTTGTTACCAGCTACTTTGATGAATTCATTATCAGCTCTAGAAGTCTTGTGGTGTTGTTTGGGTCTTCTAGTTATATGATGTTGTCATCAGCAAACACACATAATTTGACTTATTTTCCTATTAATATCCCTTTAATTTCCTTCTCTTGCCTGAATGCTCTGCCTATACTTTCAAGAACTATGTTGAATAGATGTGGTAAAATGGGTCATCTTTGTCTTATTCCTGACTATATGGGAAATGCTTTCAGTTTCACTTCATTGAATATAATGTTGGATTTATTTGTCATAGGCAGTGTGTATAATATTTAGGTAAGTTCCTTCTATGCCTAGTTTCTCCTGCATTTTTAATATGAATAGTAACAGGATTTTAACAAAACTTTTTCTTCATGTATTGGGAAGATCATGTGATTCCATTCCTTTTTTCTATTTATCTGGTGTATTATATTTATTGTTTTGCCTATGTTGAACCAACTTTGCATCCCTGGGATGAAACCCACATGATCATGATATATTATCTTCTTCATGTGATTTTCAATGCAATTTGCTAACATTTCATTAAGGATTTCTACATACGTGTTCTTCGCTGATATTGGGCCATAGTTTTCTTTCCTTGATATATCTTTTTCTGGTTTTGTGTCCAGATTGCATAGGCTTCATAAAATATATTTAGAATCATTTCCTCCCTTTCATTTTATGGATGAATTTGACCAAAAAAAAATGGTGTTCATTCTTTTGTTTTTTGTTTTTTTTGTTTTTTTTTGCTGTGAACTACTAAATATTTTATTTCTTTTGTCAGGTGTCAAAGTTTCTTTTTTTACTTTAGAAACTTATTTGTTGAACACTCAAACAGGCTTCCAATGTAATATATATATATATATATATATATTTATATATTTATATATATAAATACTGAAAATTAGATTTACCCCCAAGAGCCCCCTCAAGTACTCACATTTATCCCTCTCTCCCCTCCTTCCCTTCTTCTTTAAAGGTGTGTTAAAACTCAGCTGATTTTCTATCTTCTTTTCTTTGTTGTAGGGCTTTTATTTGCTGTTTCAATTTCATTACTTGATATTCGCCACTTTAGGGTTTCTGCATCTTCATGATTCCATTTGTGCACGTCATAAGTTTGTAGAAATTGTTCAAGTTTTCTAGTTTTTCAAATTTCTTGAAGTTCAAACTTAGAAAACATTTCTTAATAATTCTGGATTTCCTATATATCTATAATGATATATCCTTTTACATCTCTGATTTGGTTAATTTGGCCTTGTTATTTTGTTGTTGTTAGTTTCTCACTGTATTTGGATTTTTAGGAAAAATATAGGACCCAGAAGAATTACTGAAGTGTGTGCATCTAGGTATATGCAACAACTAATCCCATCATTATGGAAAACTGTAATGCACTAATAAGACAAATACAAGAATTAAAAAGTGTATTGTTCTACTTCATTTTTATATGATTTCTATTTTTCTTGATGTTCATTCTAGTTTCATTCTATTACCATTTTCTTGATATTGATTCTAGTTTCATTTTATTATCATCTGATAGAATGTATGGGAGAATATCACTTTTTTTTAAGGTTTTCTCTTACTGATATTATGGCCTAAATCTATTAGGAAATAGAATCTATTTAGGAAAAGCTTTGATGAACTTCTAAGGAGAAAGTAAATTCAACTGTATTTTAGTGAAATATTCTGTAATTTAGAATAATTTGATCTATTGTATTATTTAGATGAGAAATATCTATTTATTATTATCCTTTCACGTCCTTTCTATTAGTGATAAGATTGGAAATCCCCCAGTGTTGTTCTACATCAATCTGAGACTTAATGTCAAGATGAATTGTTTTAATGTAATTAGATTCATTGACAAGTGGGATATGAATATTTATTATTGTTCTATATTTTTGTTGTTGTTGTTGAATTTTTCCTGTAACAATATGTATCGATATTTCTTGTCTCTTCTGACTAATTTTTGCTGAAATCTGCCTTGTCACATGAGATTAGCTACTCGTGCTATTTTTGTTTTCCATTTTCATGGATTATTTTTCCCTGATTTTATATTCAGTCTATGGATGTCTTTGCCTATGAGATGAATTACTTTTAAGCAATGTATAGGTGAATCTTGTTTTTTGATCCACTATGCCCATGTGTATCTTTTAATTGGGGAGTGGAGACAATTTACATTGAGAGTTATTATGGATATATGCTTGTTAGTTTCTTCCATTTTGTTGGCTGTTTTTAAATCTGTATGATTTTCAGAAGATGGTGGCTCTTCTACATGATACCCACACAGTTTTTGTTTTCTGTTTGTTTTGTTTTGTTTTTTAGTGGTGTTGGTACTGATATTTATTACATCATAAAAAGTCTAAAAATGTCTATTGCAACTGACTTCAATATGTACATGCTCCTGTGGGCAGTTCTCTCATCCAGCCCCACCTGGCCACCCTCAATTTTACCAATCAATTCTCCAAATTGATCCACCAATTCATAGAAGAGAAAGAATTGGAAGAGGTGATTCTGGGCCAATGGGAATAGGCTATGACTGGGAAAGAAATTGCACAATGTTTGGGCTTGGCTCTCAATGGGTCACCTGCGGAGGTGGGGCACATGGTGGGCACTGCAGGGTTGACAGAGCAGTGTCTTTTCAGAGCCCCCAGGCTGCAGGCAGAGACTACAGATGACACCTGAAGGTACTTTTATGTTGAACCCTCAGGAATTGAGAGCAGAGGAGGAAAATCCCCACATAGTTTAAACCTGTCTTTTTCAGGGGTCAACTCTAGTTAAGTGTGTAGGTCACAATGTTCTTTGACTTCTTTGTGATGGCCTCCTACAAGTACAATTTGTTTAGAAAAACATTCATACCTCCTCTGCTTTTGAATTATTGTTGGCATTCTGTTAGATTATAACTGGATCCTTCCTATTTGTGTTTTCATAGTTTTTTAGATTATCTAAGCATTGTGAATGCTCTCTTGCTAAGCAAGAACTTTCTGATTACTATCCATTGTACTGCTAATTTCCTTTCCTCCAGACTGCCGGAAGGGAAGACAGGAAGAGTCATTCTTCTAGGCACTATATGAGCTCCCCTGAAGCTTCTTCTAATATTTTGAAATGTGTCTATGTGTATTTTTCCCCTAGTTCCACGTCCTTTCTTGACACACATATGTTTTTATTTACTCTGCTAAATTTTCAAATAGGGCCCTTTGCAGATCTCTTTGCTTCTGTCCCCCTACTGCTTTGTTATCTTCATTTTTTTTCTATCCTGTGAAGTCTCTGTGCCTAAGTTTCACCAGAATCAGTTCAGCTCAGGGTGTCTGGTAGACTTTACTCAGTTTCATTATATTTGAGTCATGGCCAGGAACTTCTGTCATAGCAAGAAGAAAACAAAATTGCAAGGCATACTTCTTTTACTTTGTATCAGGGATCACAATCCTTGTTGCCTGAAGTCTACTAGGTTGAAAACTGTTGTTTAATGTATTTCATTTTAGTTTCACTTGTCTGGGAAGGAACCTAAAGCAATACCTCTTACTCTATCTTGACTTGAAGCAGATGGAATTAGTATCTTGCCACCTGTTGTATGTTGGAGAGAAAGACAGTTTAACTCTCTAACTGGCTTCTTATTTATCCTTTATTTCTCAGGATAGTCATTTTGTCTTCAAGGAAATCTTTCTGTGGATCAGATTTCCTTATGTGATCACAGAATCCATCATTTTATTACATTGCTTATCTGAGTTTATTGTCCTCCCATTATTTTTCAGTTTTTTTCCACTAGATTTTACCAAGAATAGCCTTCCATCTTCTTTATCTGTAGCCTTTAATTTAATGTGTTTACATTATTAGTACTCTCTATAGATTTGTTCAGTTTAAGAGAGAATACATTGAAAAATGTGCAGTCCTTCATAAATAAAAAATACTTACATATTTTATTTGTACTGTTTTCTCCCTGGTACAGATTCTGGTGGCCTAGTGGAAATCCAGAATGTAGTAACTTCCTATCAAGAACTAACAGAACATAGAGAACATAACTGCTCACACTGTGTATTACTTTTAAAAATATGTGAACAACTAAAATATAAGCATTATGGAATGAAAGAAGTGCTGTTCAAAGCAAAACTGGAGAAATCTGAATTAGAGAAAGAAAAAGCAAAATGGAATCAAGAAACCCAAAATTTGAGGTACAATACAAAAGACTGAAAGAGATGTTTAAACTCTTTACCCTAAAGGAATTTTGTGAATGTGGAATTACCTGCTGGCTTTTAGCAAGGAGGAAAACTTCTTGCTCTTATGGAATGTGAAATTCCTGCAAACAAGATGAACTGTTGTTAGCCATGATTACTTCAAATAACCAAAAGTATATAATGTCCAATTCTAATTTTAATTACTACACAGAAATTTCACTATTCTAGGAATTTCACAACATACTTAACTAGCAGAATTTTAAGTTATTTATCATGCATATTTCTATGTTTATTGATAACTCATGATTGTCTACAATGTTGTGATTTGTTGTTACACATTTATTTATGCACATAAATACTGATACAGCTTAGTGTTTATCATTCCCTAGTGTTTCCCCGTTCCCTCCTTTTCCTTTTCCCTGATCACTTTACTATGCTCTACTGAACTCCTTTTGATTTTCATGAGATGAACCCCCTGTTTTTCTTTCCTTTTTTATTTTTCTCTATTTTCCAGATCTAAGAGAAAACATGTGACCCTTAGTCTTACCAATTTTGCTTATTTTGCTTGACATCATTGTCTTAGTTTCCATCATTTTCCTTCAAATAGCATAATTTTATTGAGAAAATATTTTCTATATTTTAGTTTCAAACCATTCTTCAATATAGATTTATTTGGTTAAAGAAGAGTTATATTTTGAAAAGGGTTTTAATTAGTATTTGTGAGTAGATCTAAAGAAAGTTGGGATTAATTTACAACTTCTCAAGAAAAAGATAATTTTGACATTTTTCCTCCAATTTCTATGATGCAAGGATATATTACGCTTTGCTGTTGGATTAAATATTATGTCCTGTGTTGTTTCAAAATGCATTTTGAGTTGTTTATAAAATGCTTAATAATAAAAAACATTTAGTTCATTGGATACCAAAAAAGAAAGATAAAAGACAACAAAATAGATACTGAACTCCTTAGCCTTGTATTGGGTTACACAATGCGCACAGGTATGATGTGTGAAGGATTTCTGAAGGTGTCCTGTTACACTGTAAATAATTGCAGTGATTTCTGAAATACTGAATGAATATAAATGCTTATTACTAGTGAATTTGTAAACTTGTTTAGAAGCCATAAATCCTAAAAACTTATTCAACATTATCTTCTTTTACTAAGGAAGAATTATGACAGTGCCAATATTATTTTTGTTTTTGTTTTGACAGTGCTGGGATAGAACACAATGTCTCCCAGTAGCAGTACTGTTGAGTCACATCCCAATTCCCCAACCCAAATCAATATACTAAACCATTTCAAAATTCCTTTTCCATAATATCTCCCAGAGTTATTAGCATCAGAAATTTCCCAGTTAACAGAATGTTCTTTCCTTATTACCTTTCAAATAATACATGCTTTAAAAAAGATTCAAGGAGAAATCACAAGTGGGAGATGTAGAAAGGAAAATTAGGACAGAATTTTTATTCAGACCTTGAATCAATAAATGAACAGTGAGAGCTCAAAATGATCTTTTGCTTTTCTGACCAAAAGAATTTTATGATAATCATTTTTAATTGCAGGTTTATCTTAAAAGAAAAAAAGGAGAGGTGGACACATTTTGTTGACTTTATTAAAAAAGTTAAGGAATGTTTCAGAAAAAGGAAAGAGAAACCCAAGAAAAACTTCAATTCAACAAACAACTTGGAATACCTCATGGAAGTGAATTGAGGAGAGAAAGAAGAAACTTGAAACTGGTAACTTCATCTTCAGTATAGTTGCATAGTTCTTACTTTATTTATAATATCCTTTTAAATTAATGTGTATGATTATGTACCAATTCATGATGGTGATGTCATCTGAGAAATGTGTTGTTAGCAATCATTCTTATGCAATCATGGAAAGCATATACTTACACAAACTTCATCCATCTCTTACAACACTAGGCAACATAATCTTTTGGGACACTATTGAAATATGCAATATATTGTCTCACAGAGCTTTGTTATGTGGTGTGTGACTCTACTATTTAGGTTTAAAACAAAATGTCATCTTATTCTAAAAGTAAAAATGACATTTATGTTTAAATTTGATGATCACTAATCTTGTCATTTCTTATGCACTGAACATTATTTTTTTTCTGAATAGAAGAAAAAAGTTGAGGTGACCATAAATGACAATTTAGGGATTTTTCTGTTAAGATTCAGGACAAAGAGCTTTGAAACTATTATGGAACTAGTTATTTTTGATAAATTTGTCTCTGTACTTAAGGCAATTTTTTGCAATTTGAAAATTTAGCTGTCATATCTACAAATAAAATTTGAGCAATTCATGTGGGATAAAGGTCCATATGCTTTAAGACTCCTTTATTGACTCCTTCCTTTTTGAAGGTACTGCTCTTGATTGTGGTTTTAAACTTTCTCCCTTCTGATTTTATGAGATCTAAATCTTACTAGAATGAATCCTTATGGTTTAGCAGAAAAACAAAACATAAAAAAATCCAAAAGATTCACAGATTCAACTCTCTGAGGAGCAGAATGCCAGAATTTACAGGATGGGATTCTGTCAAATCATGTGTGCAAACATACGGGGATAGAAATGGGAAGAAAGAAAATGATTCTTTAATTATTTTTTCTGTTATTTTCAAATATTTTTCTCCGTTTATGTGAATGTGAATGTATTTTGAATAGTCAGTAGATCCATCATGGAATATGTAGGCAATTTTGAAGCCTTATATGTATATACATATTTTGGGGGTGAAGGTCACATTTTTGTACGAATACCTTCAATACTGTTCTCAAGTCAATCTCCATCTGACTGTAACAGTATAATAGACTTTTGCAATGTATCATTCAGAGAAAAGGCTCTTCATATTCTCCATAACACTGATATTTTCCCCTTGATCTCAAAACCCTTGCTACTAACAATAGATTTTCTTGTTTGCAGTAGTGATTTCCCCCTTGGTATGGTAATGTGGAAGTCTGCTTTTTTCTCCCACTGTTAGCAGGCAGATCATAGTCAGCAGAAACCTTATTTTGGTTATCAGTTCCTCCCTTATAAGAAGAGAAACAGTTTTCTCCAAGTAATTTCCTCAGCATAAAGAGCTTTTGGAGATAATAACATACCATAATATATACGTAATGATGAGTAACTGATAAGTATTTTGTTCCTGATAAGTAAGTACATTTTATTTCCCCTATTTCACATTTATTCATGTTTCAGGCTTATAGAAGCATATCTTATTAAGGGGCAATATTAGATTGTAAGGACCTCAAAAAATTACCCTATTTTCAATAAGGGTTAGGAAACACACACCTTCTTTTGTATTTTTATTTTACAGTAGGGAAATCACTGGATTGGTGGAAGAGCACAAGAGCAGTTTGCTTAAATATTTCTCTTCATCCTTTTTTACAGATTACAATACAAAGTACATTGATGTATGTAGAAATGCTTAGTATAATGTTTAGATTGGCCATTTTTAAGTACCTGCATTTCTTATAAATATAAAAGTATTGAAAATATAGAATATGTATAGAATACATTAAGGAAAAGCAGAATAAAAGAACTTGGGGAAATTTTATCTGTCTAAACAGATATAGAGCTAAGATTCTTATTATATTTTTGCTGTATACATGAGATGCCAGAGTGCAGATTTTTTTTAAAGTGATCAAATGCACAATTACTTTATGCCTTGATACTGTTGTAATTCAGAGAAACACTTTTTCCATTTTGAAATTCTTTAAAATTATACTTTCCATTTTTCTCTTATAAATTCTTTTTCTTCAAAGAATTTTTTTAGTTTGGGGGAATTTATGCTTTTATAAGTTCAGAACTTTAAATCTTATTTTTCTAAAGTTGGAAAAGAGTTTATTACAATCCTTTGTATACATTTACATTTTATTCTTTAGTTTCAGAGGAAAATGTGGCATGTGATTTAAGTGCTATCTAAATGTCTCCTTGGCTTTACTTAGGTTACTACCAGAACTGAAGCAGAGATAGAGCAATTACATAAATATCACATATTTCAGGATGAAATATCTAAGATAAATCTGTATGTGGACACAATAAAAAGAAAGAATGAGGAAAGGAAAATAATATTTCTTGAAGATATTGAAATTTTAAGAAAGGAGAATGCTGACATTCAATGTTCAATCATACTGAGCGAGGAGACTTTTAACAAAATATTATTCCATTATAAAGAACAGATTATAAATCTGAATGCTGAGAAGAAAATGTGTCCTTTTCCATGTGCACATGGTAAACAGAACACAGAAAGCCTGAAGAAAGACATTGAAGCCACATTGGCCGCTACTCTATATCATCATGATGAAATTCATTCATCAAAAAGAAAATTAATAGCTCTGTTCCAGAGAAGGAGAGATGAGTGTGTTGTCTTAAAGAACAAAGACAATGATAATTAAATGATGGTGGTGTGATTCTCTCCCAAAATGTTTCCAAGCCTGGAATCAAAATCAGTAGCCAAGAAAGTGAGCTCTGGTTTACAAAAATTCCACTTTTAAAAAGTGACATAACACCAAGAATCTGCTCAGTGCAGGAAAAGGAACTCCGGTATCAAGTTGAACATAGTGAAGCAAATGAATACACTGAGAAAGAAAAATCTATACAGGAGAGATTACATCAATTGGAAAATGAGAATACTTTGGTACAACTGGAATTGCATGACATTGTCAAGCACATTAACAGAGAAGCTGTTCTTAGTATTGAAACTAAATGTAAGATTATAAAAGGAGTCCTAGATGAGACAGAAGAAACCAGTGTCATGCAAAGAAACAGATATATGGAGGCAGTTAACAGAAATCAGTATTTAAAAGAACGAATATATCAATATGAAGAAGAAAAATTTGAAAGTGAAGTAAGTATCAAGTAAGATATGTATATTGCTTTGAAGTATACTTCAAAGTGATGTTTGATTATTTCACATGGTTGAGTCCAGTTGAATGGAAAAACCCATGTTAAAAGCATGCTTGCTATATCAGCTCAGAAATGTAGACTTGTTTCCAACAGATACAACTTATACCTGATTTCCAACATGATTAATGATTTGGCTTTGAAGCGATGTGTCTGCTGATGATCATTACATTGTGTACATGTTTTGAATTAACACTCTACCTATTGAGTATGTATGATTATGTGCCTACTAAAAATAAAAGGAAAGCTTAGCATCACATGAAACTGATTTTAAAATTTAGAAAAGGGTAAGAAATTAAATCTTTGGCCCTGACATTTGCTTTATTTTGATTGAAGACATTCTTTCCTATGAAGTTTAAAGAAGGTAAGTTTTATATTTTTAGAAGACATATCCTGATTAGTAAGGTAGACTTCATATTTTTGAAGGAGTATCTGTTTTGTTGTTGCGGATTTAATTCAAGGCATTGTACAAGCTAAGAGCATGCTCTACACCTGAACCTATCCTCCAGGCATGAATAGTAGTTCTAATGTCTTCACATTGCTATACATTATGATGAGAAAGATAAGTTGAAATGCTCACACCTATTCAATTCAGTTGCTTATGTTGACAATTCATTCTGTATTTCCCAACTAAGCTAAAATATAGATGCAATACTTTGTGGTAGATTTCCTTCACTAGTATTTTACATGTTTCAGGTTGGTAATTTTAATTTTCTAATTTTATTTATGTAAATTTGACTTAACTCTGATATTACCTGCCTCAATTTTTCATTCTCATGTTTCAAAACATTACAAAAGTATCTACTTGTCATTAAATCATAATCCGGAACAAGAGCAATGAATTGTTGCAAAATGAAGGTTGACTTAGTCTTCTCATTGCATCTATAATTTATTGCTAAATACTTTCCAAGCCTCCATTGCCATCATGGAAAAGATGAACTCTTCTAGGAGAAAGATGAATCTGTTTCATTAATGTGGCATTGGACTTCTTTTTTCAGAACAATGTGATTGTAAGGTTTTTGTACAGTGGAAATGGGGTGAAGAGGAAAGAGAAGTGTAGGAATTAAGGACAAGGAGGGAGGTGAAGGCCCATTTGCCTAGGAGCTCCCCTTTATTATGAGATGGGAATCTATTGGATGCATTTGAGCAAAGGATTGAATATATTAAGAACTGTTTTTGATTTGAACTTCTGTTAAAAGAGGAATGATTTGACTACTATATAGAATTCATCAGCACTGAGGTTATCCATTTCCATTTGGGAATTCAGTAGATTGTTAAGCATTGCAAGTTCATCAAATGAGAAATGGATAGAGGGCTAAATCTGTTGTTTAAGGAATGTGATAGTGATTAGGCAGGAAGAACGCACCTTCTATGTCCTTAGCACAATTCAGAAATTAAAAAAAATTGATACACATGAGGAACAGGGGAGGACCTGCTGCTAATATTCCTCAGAGTGTGAATTTCAGTGTTCAATATTATTAACAAAGAGTGAATTGATTTACAGAATTTTTAACAGGTATTTCTCTCTTCAGGTGCTTTTGAGACAACTTCAAGGACCTGCTGCTGATGTCCTGAAAGAACCTACATCTGAGGCCTCACTACAACCTCCATCAGGTTATCACTGTACTTTAGAGGATGAGGCACAGGATTGAAAGAAGACACTAGGTCAAACCACATGTCAAGTATGTATGGAATTGAACATGTCAACAGCAGATCTGTACCTGCTTCAATAATATAAAATGCTTTAGGACAGTCATTTCATTCAACAATTGTCTTTCGATTTTCATTATTATTGATTTGATTACAACTTATTTATCTTTGGAATGCACTTATTCTTCAGTCTCCATATTTCATTCAAACATGGTTTTCTTATAATATACATCTTTTTCTCATAATATCTAGTCTTAGCAACAGGAGAGGCTGCAGATGCCTATTATGCCAGTGACTTGGAAGACTGGGGCAGGAGGATTTCAAGTTCATTGCCAACTTCGGAAACTTAGGACCTAGGCAACTTAGCAAGATCCTTTCTCCAAATAAAAACAATAATAATAGAGAATGAGGATGTGGTTCTTCAGTGGTTAAGCACCCCTCCTTTCAATTCCCCCAAAACAAACAAAAAAAATCAAACATCAAAAAAGTTACACTACTTTCTTTCTGTTACTCAGTATTTTTTCAGTCTCTCTGTGTTTCCACAGTGTGTCAAAGGAGATTAAGGCAGTGGAAACCATTTCATGGAATAATTTATGGAATGGTCTTATTTCTTACTGTCATTTTTATGAATGGATATAGAATCTGTGTGTGATTGTTAAACAAATTTCAAGATAACTTTTGGAGGAAGGCTATTCTACTTCTCTTAAAATTCTCAAATATTTCAGGTTAATTTTCAATCACTAGACAATGTTGGCTTTTCTTTCATTTTACACATATTATAAAAACATCTAAATATTTGAATCAAGGTTAATACCTATATCCTAAGCAGAGAATGAAGAAATTATCTAGGTTCCTCCTGTGGCTATTTCAAGCCAAAGTCACTGGGATATTTTAGAATGTACACAGTTCACTCATTTAATCCATTAAAGCCAATGTTTCTTAGTATATTACCAGAGTTGAATAACCATCACCATGGTGAAATTTAGAACATTTTCATGACCTTGAGAAGAAAATGAACCTCCATTAGCTGTCACTGTCCTAGCCTCTCCATCTTTCCAAGTTCTGGGAAACCACCATTCTACTTATTGCCTATATAATCTGTGTCTTATGAACACTTTGTACAAATATGTATATACAATATTTAATCCTTTTTGAGCCAGTTAGTTCACTTACATGCAGTTTTCATAGTTCATCTGCATTGTTTCAAGTATCATTTCTTTTTGTTATTCAGAAACATTCTTTTCTAAGGCAGTGCCACTGATCAATCCTTTAGCTGACAGACCTTGGGATGCTTCCACTTTTTGTCTCTTAGTACTGATTTGGTTGGAATATACATTTACAAGTTATTGTGTGGACATGTTCTTTTACCTCAGCTGTTAGGTTTTGTCCTCTGCACTAATGCAGATTCCACCATCTTTCTGCTTTGTTGTATTTTCTATTTTCATTTATTTTACCTCATTAACTAGATCTGGTATAAAAAACAATTTCTCCTTATTTCCTTTAAAGGGGTAGGAACAGTGTGTGTGTGTGTGTGTGTGTGTGTGTGTGTGTACTCAAGAGAGAGAATCAATTTTATTTATTTTAATTTGTTTTTCTTGCTTCTGGTCACTTCGAAACTTTGCTGTGTCCACTGTGCTGAGCTTTGAATACGTGTGCTTGCGCATGCCAGGCAATTGTCACAACTGCAGAGCACTGTTACAGCCCCAAATTTGGCCTTTATTATGAAGCTTTCTGCTTTCTCTGATTTTTCTCTCAATGAATTTGTTATTCTTTCAATGGTTTAGAACTTATTTCCATGGTGCACTTTTTTTCTTTTTTTCTTTTTTCTTTTTTTTATCCATCATGATGTAGTACCTTTTCAAAGTATAAAGTTAACTGAGGTGAGAATAACATCTGATATTCATTGCAACTATACTTGAATGAATAGAAAATATGTTTGCCTTATACAATTGCTGTCTTGGTAAATTTGGATATTTCATATTATACAAATATTTCTTTCTTTGACATATTGACACATTGAGGTTTTTATTATGACTTTTCTTTTTCAAGAGAGAGGGACAGTGAGAGAGAGAGAAAGAGAAAATTTTAGCTAATTTTTCATGTGCCTTTCATGAAAGCTAGAATCTGAAGTCTCTAATATGAAAACTGACACTTCTAATGAAGTAAAACAAAGATGTTGTGCTTAGAATAGAGAGCATAAAAATGTTGAATTATTTTCTGAAAGTAGAAAATGAAAAGTTTAAGGTAAAGCATAGTAAAGTAAAAACAACCCTAATGGAACATTTCTAAAAGGCAAAGTTTCGGTAAGATTCACACTGTAATGCTGTTCAGTTTAAAATAGAATCGTTTCACCTTTACATTAATAAATTAAAGCTGTATTCATCTGAAATAACCTATATTTAATAGACAAATATTAATTGTTCTTCAAGAGTTTAACAGCATTGTACATAAATATTGTGTACCGAAACTTATAACAAGTATGACTTTTATTTTGTTTGATTATTTTATGCATTCAAGGTAGGTCTTGTTTCTAGAAGTGTTAGCTAAAATGTCACATTTTCCAAGTGATATATCATTCCCATGATAATGTGTCTTCTTTAAATTATCCAACATAAATAATATTTGCCTTCCTTCAGATGAATGGTGAGTTGGGCGAAAGCTTTATATAGAAAAAGTAAAGAAGGCATGTTGCCAGAGCTTATGGTTAAATTTGAATATCTGATTTGATTTCTGAAATGAATTCTAAATAGAAAATGGTGTGACTTTCCTTGGATTGCTGAATATATTCCATATTAAATACTTTTTCTTGCATACATCAAATGAATGTTGTGAAAAAATTACTAATAAAATATATACTCAGCCATCATTTATTAATGCTCCATACCATGTAAATCTCAGATGGATTCTACATGCCTTTTTCTGGTTTCAAACTTTTCTCACTTCTGCCACAATGATGAAAACAATGATGTTACCTCTTTCTGTCTGTCTTATCTGGCCAAAAGTCCAGATTCATTTAGAAAGTTAGTCAAACATTTCAAAAACCCTGTCCAAGACTTTGTTTGATTTTGCTTTTGTTGTCAAGGAAAGTTCCATATTTCATACCAAGAATTAAAATACACCGATGAGGGAGACCCCACAATGGCGATCTGAAGAGAGGTCTTCCCGAGCGGCTTGGAAACTGAACGGGAAATCCCCAGCTCTTCTCCAGTATTTTGAGGTGCATTTGGGGGATTAACATCTTGAAACTCCAGTCCTAATTTGCTCAGTGGTTTTGAGGAGCAGTGACTTTCGAGAAACTGGTGGAAATTTGTTATTCTCCTGTCCCGGCTGGGATGCCAGTGCACAGCTGCTCTCCCTTGCTTGCATTCCACCTGGGACTGGGGGTGGAGACTCATATTCCATGAACACAGAGGGAAGGAAAATCCACTGTGCTTTAAAGAAAGCATTTTTGCAAAGTCACTTCCTGTGCTTATTCTCTGTCTGGTGGCGAGATCAGTGTCTGGAAGCTGCCTGTAGTCAAGCACAGAGAATCAGGTTGTGCTGCGGAAGCAGGTGCAGAAGCTTTGAGGGCGAGGGAGCTGAACATCCATCTTTAAACCACTTGGATGATTCCAACTCCCCAACCAGGACCAGCCATCCTTAGGTCTGCAAAGCAGGCTCTTAAAACTGTGTCTGGAGCCAGCCACAGACCACAGACTGAATCAGGAGGAGAATGCTTGGATCAGGCCCTGAATCCTCTTCACAAAAGTGGTTTGGGTAGTGGAGGAAAGGGGAACATTGATCAGCGATAAATATTCCCACCACAGACAGAAGGACATTCCCTGTTAAGCTCACGGATCTTCTTGCCCCAGCTCTGATGTCACAGGAGTCAGTTTTGGCAACCACCAGCAGATGGAGCATTGAAAACATAAGGCTTCTGACTTCCATATCCCCTGAAAGTCCCAACTGAGAGAGACCCAGCTTTTCATACCCAGAAAGAGAGTGAAGAACTCCTCACAAAAGGACCAGAGACACTCTCACTGACTATACTTTCAAGTTTTTACTATTAACATTTTTTTTGCTGGTGTTGTTGCTTGCATGTTCTAGATGTTTACTAATACAATAATTGTAAAAGTTTAATGGTTCTTCGATACATAAAAACACTAGCTTTTTTTGTTTCCCTGACCTGTTAAATTCAGGGGGCAGTTATCTCCCCACTCTCCCATTTTTTTCTTTCTTCTTTTAGGAAAAAAAATAATACTTCTTCCTGTTTTGATAGCCTGTCTTTAAGTTTCTTTCTCTTTTTCTTTTTCCCTATTTATCATCTCACTTATTCCCT
>PVKS010043016.1:0-15118 GCA_004027875.1 Aplodontia rufa | reverse complement strand
AAAAAAAAAAAAAAGCATGGAACCTGCTCTGCTCCAATTTAGTCCCCAGAACCTTCCCCCACCTGCACTCCTCTCCTTCCACTCGATCAGTTGCTCTTCAACTCACTTATAGTTTATTTTTTTGTAGGTTGTTGTGTCTGTGCCTTTTGATCCCTTGGAAGGCAGGTGAGAAATTAAGTCTTAAATATTGGTTAACTTTCTTTCAAAAGCTAAAGTCTCTGGGATAAATAGAGGGTTTGTGGAAGGAACAGTAGAAGAGTTTATAGAAAGCAGTTAAGGAAAGGGTAAAGATGGAGGAGTCTCTGTGTGTCCTCAGTGAGTAAGGATCAGGTATTGACACTGGCAGAAGTAGAGGACCTCTAGCAGTGTGAGTGCAAAGGGAGCCGAGCACACAGAGTGAAAACCCAGGTAAGTACCCTGGAATCTCTGACCAAAGAGCTGACACAGCACAGCACTGCCTCTTGCCTTTCAAGTGCAGGTGGCCTAGAACCTAGTTATATCTGGGCTACAAGACTTGTGGAAATATTCTCTCAAAATGACTGATCCGCAATTTCCACCAATCTGGAGGGAATGAGAACTTCAAAATAAAATTTCATTGCTGGTAGAAAATAAAAATGTGATGCCATACACCTGTTCCTATATGCACACAACATAATTGATCAAATTCATTACTCAATAACTTCACCTTTACCTCTGCTACTCCCTCTCAATCTGCTTTTTCTACTTATCTCCCTTCTATTAGCGTTATTTTAATTAGTGTGTTATAATTACATATACAATTGTTCATTGTGGTTATTTCTACATACATGTAGCATATTTGGGTCAGTTTCATTCCCAGTACTTCTGTTATTTCATTTCAGTTTATAGGGCTTTAATCTTCAATAGGTTCATACCACTTTTCACCAATTATGTTAGTTAACACTATTTGTTAATTAATTCTTTATTTGGACCAGTAATATATGAAGCACAAATGATCCATTGGGTGGAATACTGGGGATTCAGCTCAGGGGCTTAACCACTGAGCAACATCCCCAGACATTTTGTTTGTTTGTTTTTATTTTAAGACATGATTTCACAAAGTTGCTCAGGGTCTTGCTAAGTTGCTAAAGCTTTGAACTGCAACCCTCCTGCCTCAGCCTCCTGAGATTACATGCCCAACTCCAAATTATCATCTTTGAGGTGATTTACAGCTACTATGTCTTTCTTGACTTAATGTGATTTTTAAATGCATCTGTTATTACTATTTTGAATATTGAAGCTTATTCCAGCTTACACCATCCTGCTGCTATTGGAGCTTATTCCAGCTTCTATCATCCTGCTCCATCCACCTGTAATTCTATGAAATTCACTTTCTGAACCATTGTTCTACTTGTTGCAATTCATATCTTAAATGTCTCTCAAAGGGTCACATGTTGATTGCTTGATCTCCATCTAAGGGTACTGTTGGGAGATGGCAGAGACTTTAAGATGTAGGGTTTAGCTGGAAGAACTTGGGTCACTGAGTGTGTACCTTTGAAGTAGATATTGGTAGCGGGGTGCTTACTTCTCTCTCTTTTTCACTTCCTGGCTGCCATGAGGTAAGAAATTTGCTCTACCATATGCTTCCTGTGAGTCCAAGACACTATAGACTGAAACCATAGCTTGAAATAAATCTTTCCTCCTTTTAAGGTATTTATCTCAGGTCTTTTGTTAGAAAACTGACTAACACAGTGAATTGGTACTGAGAAGTGAACTTATTGTTGTGTTGTGACTCTACCTGATAACATGGTCCAGAAACTTTTCTGATTGGTTTGTGGAAGGAGCTTGGAAAAGTTTGGAGGAATGGGTTATAGAAACTCTAGAATGCTGTAAACAGATCTTAACAGGTGACTCCAGAGGGGTATGTGTCTTATGTTCTGGCAAAGAATTTATCTACATTTTGTCCACATCCTGAGAGTATAGGAAGCTAAGTTTAAAAGTGATGAACTAATTAATCTGATAGAGGAAACACAGCACAAATTTCAAGTAGTTTCATGGGTATTGCTGACTGCCTTAGTCATATTTACAGTGAGAAATAGCAGTAAAAAACATCAGAGGGGTTGGGGATTTAGCTCAGTGGCAGAGCACTTGCCTAGCACACGCAAGCCCTGAGTTCGGTCCTCAGCCCTGAAAAAAAAAAGTTAGAAAGATTTGGAAAATTTGTAGTTTGGCAAGAAAAGAACCATGTTAACTGTGGTCAAGGAGACTGAAGTTGCTCAAGAGATTCATGATATTTAAAAGAAGCCAAGTACAGTAAGAAAGACACCTTGAGGACTTCTCAGGAATTAACAAGACTCCACCCATCATAAGCTCAAGGGAATAAAAATGTGGACTAGTTTCAAAGACTGCTTCAAGAAATGAGCTCTAGAGTGCCCTGATCAGCAGGACCTCCAATGGAATTGCTTTCCTGACATTTGTTTCCTGGTGTTCATCCGCCAGGCACTGAGAATCTTCTCCATCTGTGGTTCAAGACAGTTCAAGTACAGCTCCCATTAGCAGCAGAACTTGGCATCACCCAGGTGATGCTAGTTTTGCAGACTTGCAAAATACAAGAGTTGTGGGGTCATGGAGACTTCCACTGAGATTTCAAAGGAAAGCTTGGAGGCCAGAAAGTATGTGGCAGCCTTGGAGTCCCTGTAAGCAGACCTTAATATAAAATGCTGTGAAACTGTGAGAGCAAAGCTGAAGCTGCTATGGAGGCTCCAAGAAGTTAGAGATGTCAGAAATTAGAACAATGCATGCCTGGGACTCTGGCCCCAGACCAACAGGCAGGTAGGTAACCTCTAGGGACCTCACACCTAGATCCCAACCTACTGTAGAGCATACTCAGGACTCCATCCCCACCCCAGCAGACATGCAGGACACCCTAAAGACCCAATACCTGAACCCTACCCCTTGGGCACAGGACCCTGACCCCAGCCCAGGCAGGCACACAGAACAACTCAAGGATCCCACACCCAGAAACCACTCAGCTGTAGCACATAACTGTCAGGTCCAGATATATTGGGCGCATCCCCACAACCAAGGATCCCAGGTTCCAGTGTAGTGTGTAGGCTGGTCTGTTTCAGACCACCCCACATCTCCAGAACCCCAAGAGGCAGTGATGCACACCTACTAGTAGTTTCAACAACCCAGCAAGCTTCTCAGGATTCCAAATTAGAATCCTAGACCCTAGATAAAAAAAAAAAAGGTGTAACAAAACAAGGCTCCCAGCAGACGCAACTTTCTGGAAGAAAGAGGTCATAAGAAAGACGATGTCTGACCTGACACTTTGACCTGCAAGGAAGAACCACCTAGAGACTGCCGTCCTTCATGACAGGGAAACTCAATTCAAGGATCCAGGAGAAGCTTTTCAAAGATGAGTAATCAAACTAGGAAAGGTTCACCTCAAACCCACAACTCCCCTACCAAAACTGTGGACAGGGAGTAGGTATGAAAACCTAAAATAAATTGTCAACAATCTGATTACTAAAAGGAACAATAAACTAAAAGATGATTTAATGAAGGGACTAAGTAAGAAAACTCAAGAGATGAAAAATTCTATTATCAAAGAAATAGACATAGTGAAAAGGAAGAAATGGAACTAAAATATACAGTCAATCACATCAGAGGAATGGTGGAAGAATTTAATAATGGACTAACTTCTGTAGAAAGCAGAACCTCAGCTCCTGAAAAAAGAACTTCTGACAATGAGGATAGGCTGAGAAAGCTTGAAAATACAGTAGATAACAAAGAAATAAAACTCACAGAATGTGAGCAGAATTTTCAAAATATCTAGGATGAAATCAGAAGAAACAATATAAGAGTGACTGGAATACAGGAAGAAATTGAAAACAAAAGAATAATATAAAGAGCATTCACAATGAAATAGTTAAAGAGAATTTTTCCCATATCAGAATAAAGTCAGAAATGCTCATCCAGTAAGCACACAGGACACAAAATAGGCCTAATCAAGTGAGAAGCTTAACAAATACATCATATTCAAAATGTATAACAGGGAATTCAAGGAAAGAATATTAAAATCTGCAAGAGAGAATGCCAAATCACATTCACAGGCAACCCAAAAAGGAACACTTCTGACTTTACAGTCCAGATTATAGAAGAAAGAATATCCTGAAAGAGGATCTTTCCATATCTCAGTGACCACAACCTGCAGCCAAGAATACTTTATCTAACAAAACTCAGCTTCAGCTTTGATGGGGAAAAAGGAATATTTCACAATAAGATCAACTGGCAGCATTCATGAACAGAAAACCAGCATAAAAAGAACCCTG
Source organism: Aplodontia rufa (assembly GCA_004027875.1). Lineage (NCBI taxonomy): Eukaryota > Metazoa > Chordata > Mammalia > Rodentia > Aplodontiidae > Aplodontia > Aplodontia rufa. The sequence continues at coordinate 10,826 of PVKS010043016.1, read as the reverse complement.
AAAGATAAACTCTAGACACAAGAACAAGCAAACAATCCTCAAAACCCACAAACAGAGAAAATTAAATGAAAGTACATGCTATCAATAGACAACCAAGACAGCATAGAACTTACTAATAAAACATGATGACTATGAACCACAACCTCATAACTATACTAACACTGAATGTGCATGGTCTCAATGAACCAATCAAAAGACACAGATTAGCAGAGTGGAGCAAAACACAAAATTTGACAATATGCTGCTTACAGGAGACCCACCTTACAGCAAATGACATCCACAGATTGAGGGTAAAAGGGTAGAAAAAAATCTACCAGGCAAACAGCCCAAGAAAGCAATCTGGAGTTGCAATCCTTATATCCAACAAAGTAGATTTCAAACATAAAATAATCAGAAGAGACAAAGAAGGCCACCACATATTAGTAAAGGGAACAATACAACAGGAAGATAAAACCATAGTAAATATATACTCTCTAAATAACAATGCTTCCAACTACATGAATAAATTACTCCATGACATAAAACCACTGTGGACCTCAACACAATAATACTTGGAGACTTCAACACTACTTTGTCACCAACAGATCATCAAAGCAAAAAAACAATAATGAAATCTCTAACCTAAACAACTCCATAAATCAAATGGACTTAGGACATCTATAGAATATTTCACCCCAAATCAGCAGAATACACCTTCTTCTCAGCAGCGCATAGATTCTTCTGCAAAATAGGCCATATACTAGTTCACAAAGGAAATCTCAGCAAATATTTAAAAAGTAGATATTATTCTGTGTATCCTATCACACCATGATGCCATGACGCTAGCTGATACTCTGAAAAAAAAATAAATAAAACTGATAGATCCTTAGCCAATCTCACTAAAAGAAAGAGGGAAATAAAGTAAATCAATAAAATCACCAATGAAAAATGAGCGATCACCACTGACCCCATGGAAATCCAATAAATTATAGGAACATATTTTGAAAACCATATACCTTTAAATTAGATAATCTAGAAGACATGGACAAATGTTTAGACACATACAACATTCCCAAATTGACACAAGATGATATTGAAATCCTAAACAGCCCAATAACAGGCACTGAAATCCATACAGCAATTAAAAGCCTACCAAGGAAGAAAAGCCCAGGACCTGATAGATTCCCCACTGAGTTTTACCACATCTATGAGGAGGGGTGAACACCTCTCCTAATTAAGCTATTCTAAGAAACTGAAAAGGTGGGAACTCTCCCAAACACTTTTTAAGAGGCAACCATAACTCTGATACCAAAACCCAACAAAGACACATAAAAAAAAACTATAGACCAATATCCCTCATGAACATTGATGCAAAAATCCCTACTAAGATTCTAGTAAACCATATTCAAAAACACATCAAGAAGATAATTCATCACAATCAATGGGCTTCATTCCAAGTATGTAAGGGTGTTTCAACATATACAAATCAATAAATGTAATTCATCACTTAGAATTAAAGACAAAAACCATATGATCATCTCAATTGATGCAGAAAAGGCCTTCAACAAAATTTAGTATCCATTTATGCTCAAAACTCTAGAGAAGATAGGGATGAAAGGAACATATCTAAACTATGTAAAATCCATATATGCAAAACCCTCAGCTAGTATAATACTAAATGGAGAAAAGCTGAAAGCATTTCCCACTGAACTTAGGAGAAAGACAAGGCTGTCCTCGCTCACCAGTTTTATTCAATATAGTTCTTAAGAACCTAGCCAGAGAAATCAAGCAAGAGAAGGAAATCAAAGGGATAAGAATAGGGAGAGTCAAACTATCTCTTTATGCTGACAACATGATCCTATATGTGGAAAATAAAAAAAAAAAAAACTCCAAAAAAAATAGCTTGAGCTTATAAACAGATTTAGCAAAGTGGCAGGCTACAAGATCAACACCCATAAATCAATAACTTTCCTTTATACTAACAATAATAGGGCAGAAGAAGAAATAAGGAAATTGGTTCCACTCACAATATCTTCAAAACGAATAACTCCTTAGAAATTAATCTAACAAGGGAAGTTAAAGATCTCTATAATGAAAATTATAGGACACTGAAGAATGAAATCCAAGATGGCCTGAGAAAATGGAAAGATGTTCCATGCTCTTGGTTAGGCAGAATTAATATAATTAAAATGGCCATTCTGCCAAAAGCACCATATAGATTCAATGCAATGCCCATCAAGATACCAATGTCATTCTGTACATATATAGTAGACACAATTCTCAAATTCATTTGGAACAACAAGAAATCCAGAAAAGCCAAAACATTACTAAGAAAGAAAGACAAAGCAGGTGGTTTCACAATACCAGATCTAAAACTATAGTTTAGAGCTATAGTAACAAAAACAAACAGGTACTAGGAAGACTATGAAACAAGCCCACAAATCTTTAAACCCTAATCTTTGACATAGGGAGTCAAAATATAACATGGAGGACAGACAAAACTGGACAGCCACTTGCAGAAAGTTGAAATTAGATCCTTATCTCTCACCTTGCACAAAATATCAAATCAAAATGGATCAAGGAACTAGGAATTAAGCCAGCTACTATACAACTGGTAGAAGAAAAGTTAGGACCAATATTCCAGTATTTGGAAGTAGGCAAAGACTTTCTCAACAAGACTCCTAAAGTGAAAGAAATAAAGTAAAAAAAAAAAAATCAACGAGTGGGATTCCATTAAACTAAAAAGCTTTTACATAGCTAAGGAAATGGTTAAAATTATCAAGAAACATCCTACAGAATGAGAGATTATCATAGCCTGTGATTCTTGTGATGGGGAGTAATATCCAGAATTTACAAAGAACTCAAAAAACTTAATATCAAAAACACAAACAACCCGAATAATAAATGGACCGAAGAGCTAAAAAGAAGCTTCTCAACAGAGGAAATTGAACAAGCCAATGAATACATGAGAAAGCATTCTAAATCACTAGTAATCAGAGATATGCATATCAAAACTACATCAAGATTTCACCTCACTCCAGTCAGATTGGCAAAAATGAAGAACATAAACAATAACAGATGCTGGAGAGGTTGCGGGGAGGTAGGAACCCTAGCGCACTGTTGGTGGAACTTCTGACTGGTACAATCCCTCTGGAAAGCAGTGTGGAGAATTCTCAAAATATTAGGGCTGGACCCACCATACGATCCACCTAAGCCTCTTGTGGGTATTTTTCCAGAGGAGTTAGAATCAGCACATTACGGTGACACAGAAAAATTTGTGTTCACAGCAGCTGAATTTACAATAGCTAAATTATGGAATCATTCCAGATGCCCCTCACCCTCGCTGGATGAATGGATCAAAAAACTGTGAATATGTATATATGTGTGTGGTGTGTGTGTGTGTGTGTTTGTGTGTGTGTGTGTGTGTATTACACATACATACCGTGGATTTCTACTCAGCAATTAGAATTAATGAAATTGCAGCCTTCGAAGGTAAATGAATGGCAATGGAAGAAATCATGCTGAGCAAAGTTAGCCAAACCCAGAGAGTCAAGGGTCAAATGTTTTCACTCATTTGTGGAGGCTGGAGCTAAACCCAGGACTGTGTGAAAGGTAGTCAATCTCATTTATTAGAACAACAAATGTATAGCAACACATAGCCTAGGGCAATCACACATATGTATTGGGGAGGAGGATGGAGGGGTCCTGTGGGGGAGGGGAGAGGGAAGGAGCATAAGGAGGGATCTAGGAGGTAAATCTGATTTAAGGATATATGCATATCATATTGTTACTTTATATGCATTTTTGATTGTACAACATCTCAATTTCTTAATATTTTTTTAAAAAAGAAATAGACTCAATGTAAGATGGACATAAACTTTTGGAGCCTGAGGGTAAAATGTTCAAGTTTTAATTTGGAGTTTCCTCCAAAGAATTATGTGTTATAGACTTTTCACCAGTTGGTGGTGCTTTGGGAGGTAGTGTAAACTCTAGGTGATGATCAGAGAAATGCAAATGAAAACCACATTAAGATATCACCTCACACCAGTCAGATTAGCAAAAATGAAGAAAATAAACAAATAATAAAAGCTGGATGGGCTGTGGAGAGATAGGCACACTAACATACTGTTGGTGGAGCTGCAAACTGGTACAGCCCCTCTGGAAAGCAGTGTGGAGAATCCTCAAAACACTAGGGATGAACCCACCATATAATCCTGCTATTTCTCTCTTGGGTATTTTTCCAGGAGATTTAGAATCAGCACATCACAGTGACACAGCGAAATTGATGTTCATAGCAGCTCAATTTACAATAGCTAAATTATGGAAACAACCCAGATCTCCCTCTCTGGATGAATGGATCCAAAAAGTATGGTACATATATATCATGGAGTTTTTTTATTGAGAAATTTATTATTGAACAACCATACAAGTTTTTAACAAAATAATATAAAATGTGAATAGATTCTGGATATTAGATTTACCCCCAGGAGAGCCCCTCCAATTACCCACTCTTATCCCTCCCTTCCCCTTCCCACAATATCTCTAAAAAAGTATTAGGTTGTACAACATTACATCTTATCTGGATTTAACACATGATAACAGACCACCTTTCTCAATGGCCAGGGTCTAGATCCAGCCTCCACAGATAAGTGGAGACATTCGACCCTTGGGTTAAGCTGATTTTACTCAGCATAATTTCTTCCATAGCCATCTATTTACCTTCAAAGGCTGCAATATCATTGTTTCTAATTGCTTTGTAAAATTCCATGGTATATATGTACCACAATTTTTTGATCCATTCGTCTAGTGAGGGACATCTGGGTTGTTTCCATAATCTAGCAATAGTTAATTGAGCTGCTATGAACATAGATACTGTTGTGTCACTATAATGTGCTGATTCTAAATCCCCTGGAAAAATACCCAGGAGTGGAAGAGCAGAATCATATGGTGGGCTCATCTACTAAGCAATTAGAAACAATGATATTGCAGCCTTTGAATGTAAATGGATGGCTACGGAAGAAATTATGCTGAGTGAAATCAAGGATCGAATGTCTTCACTCATCTGTGAAGGCTAGAGCTAGATCCTGGCCATTGAGAAAGGAGGTCTATTATCATGTTTTAAATCCAGATAAGGTGTAACGTCATACAACCTAAGGCATTTGCAGAGATGCATTGGGAAGGAGTGGCAGGGGGGATGGATAAGGGTGAGTAATTAGGGGGGCTCATGGGGGTAAATCTAATTTTTAGAATTTATATATATATATATATTATTTATTTCATTAGAAGCTTGTTTGATTGCTCAACAAATAAATTTCTTAATTAAAAAAAACTTTAAGTGGTGATACCTAGTTGGAGTAATTTAAGTCTGGGAATGTGACCTTGAAGGGGATATTGCGCCCCTGGTCCCTTCCTTTCTCTGCTTCTTGTCTTCCATGAAGTGATCAGGTTTATTCCTCTGTAGCTCCCCACCATATTTTCCTTTTCCACAGACTCAAGGCAACAAAGACAGAATCCTCTGACACTGTTTACCAAAATAAATCATTCCTTGGTTTAAGTCATTTATCTCTGGTATTTTGTTCCTGAGACAGAAAGCTGACTCATACACTAGAATTAATTTTTAGATAAATTTGGAACTATTTTTCAAGTTGTTTCAAGAGTATGTAGTTCTTCTATAATTATCCCATAAAAAATTCTTCCTATAAAATTCTTCCTATAAAATCTAAACTAATTCAATTTCTCTATTCAGAAACATAGATATCTACAATTATGTAAATATTCAGTCATGTATTTCAAAGTATTGTGTGTTTGAATTTCTTGTGATTTATAAAATATTTTGTATATAATAATTTAATATCACAATCATAAATGGGATCCATTTTTCGATTTATTTATTGTAAATTTATTTGGTAATGTTTAGAAATGGATCTTGATATTTTTTCCTTTATCTTCCTCAGTGATCAGCAGTCACTTCCTGAAATTCCTTAGAACCGTGTTACTTTGATCGCAGGATTTTCTTGTTTTGTTTTTCTTGAGCCTTTCACCCTAGAACAGATGTCATAAAAACCACAAATAAATAAACACAATCATGAAGAACATGGTGAAATAAAGTAATCCTACATTCTTTAGAGCACACTGAGCCTTTCCCCAACCAACCCTGGTTTAGAAAGAAGAAAAGAAAGAAGAAAGAAAGAAAGGAAGAAAGAAAGAAAGGAAGAAAGAAAGAAAGAAGAAAGAAAGAAAGAAAGAAAGAGAAAGAAGGAAGGAAGAAAGAGAAGGAAGGAAGGAAGGAAGGAAGGAAGGAAGGAAGGAAGGAAGGAAGGTGACACTTGCCCAAGGATTTGAGTAAATTTTGTGACATAAAACACAAATCTCCCTGGCAGTATTCAGAAGGCAGCTTTGATAGCTTCTCCTGTCATCCTTGGGTATTATGTCATTTTCCAAAGGGGTCTTTGGAAAAACCAAGGGAAGTACACAAAAGTTTTAAAATCCTCCCCAATCCTTCATCATTTAAAAATTCTTTTATTTGCCACTGAATTCTTCTCTTTTGTGAGCATTTTAATTCCTAGTGAAAACCAGATGATCTGAATCTCACAGGTAGCACAAGACTCCTTCCCTTAGACAAATTGTCTCCTGTGGGAGGGACCCTAATCCTATCCATGATCTTCCCTAAGTTCTATGGCGACCAGGGAAGAGCTCAAGTCTGTGTGAAATGACAGTGCTAGACAGCTTAGAAGCACTCAGTGGGTTACAGGATAGTAGCATCTAGAGGATGTGATTTGGCATTTGTATTTGTGAATGTTTGTGAAATACATTCAGTGGTGTGTCACACTGGGGCAGGGAGGATGTAGTATAGCTAAGTTTGTTGTATTAACTACTAAACTATTGGAGCAGTCTGGGAAGAACTAGCTTATATGATCTAGATATCTTCATGGGACATCCAAGATCACTGTTTAAAAGAATGTTGCCTTAACTAAACCAAAGACTGACCACTTGGAAAGAGTGTAGGTCTAGGCTTGCCAGCTATACAGTAGTCCCAGAGGAATTTGTCATCTCATCTCAGACCTATGGCACATCATTCACCTAAGGGACAGCAAGAGGGTTCACTCACTCATTTTCTACATCTTGGATGGAGTCAGGCAGAGGCTTATTCCTGGTTTCAGGAAGGATGAGAACAACAAGGCCAGAGAGGACAGGGGAGACTCCATAGATGATCCAGGGCAAGGAAGGAGAATATGTCTGTAGGATCATCAACAAGGGAGCCAGGGATGATCCAAAACTACCACAAACGCCAATGATTCCTAAAACTGTTGCCCTTGGAATAAAAGCGACAATGAAAAATTAATTACTATGGTAAGAACACACACGCAGGGTTTACGGCATCATTTTGTATTGATTACAGGAGACAGTACATGGTATGCCTTCATGTGTGGAGGTTACTCTTGCTTTTGAAATTTTGTTTGGTTTGCTAGCAATTTTTCTCATGTTCACAGACTATTATGACACTTTTATCGTTTAAAAATACTATTACTCATACATTTGATTGGAACATTGCAATTATACAAAATAATGGGAGTCATTGTGATATATTTATATATGAACAAGACATAATTTGGTCAAGTTCAATGTGCAGTATACATCTACTATTCTAACCTGCCTCTTCCTCCCCATCCAATCCCCATTCTTAACTCTGTAGATCTCCCTTATATTTTAATGAAAAGTCACTTCCCCCACTTTTTTCCTTCTAGTTTTCACATATGAGAGGAAACATTCAACCCTTGATTCCTGAGTCTGCCTTATTTTACTCAACATGACGATCTCTAATTCCATCCATTTACCCACAAATGAAATAATTTTGTTCTTCTTTACAGCCATGTAAAACTTCTTTGTATATATGTGCCACATTTTCTTTACCCATTCATCTGTTGACCGACACCTGGGCTGGTTCCATAACTTGGTCTATGGTAAGATGCACAATAGCATCTCAACTTTAGGTGACTCCAACGAATACATGAGATTTGTAATAGTGGTAATTTACATTAATACATCTAAAACTGCCCACAAAAAAGCTAACTTTTGGTAAACTTTGCCTAAGATTGTTATCATCACCATTGATTGCTTTTACTTTTTCCCCTCAATAAGTCAATGAGTTGGAAAGGCACTATTTTAACCCAGAGAAGGAACCCATGAATTTTGTACCTGATGACAGTAGGGAGTAGTTCACTTGCGTGGGCAAGAGCAGAGGTACTAGCAGCAAAAGAAATTCCTCCTCCCAAAGTTGCCAAAACCATACGCACAGTCTGCATTTCTGGAGAAAGGAAGACCCAGGAGAGTCAGAAAATCTTAGATGAAAGAATCAGCATTCCCCAAATGACAAATGAAAAACAAACTTATTAGAGATCTTTACAGTGTAAAATATACTGTGGAGAAACCACACAGAGCTGGAATTTGTGATGGAGAAATATGACTTTTCTGCACAGTTTCATTTGTGATAAATAAAAGGTTCTGAATAATTGTACTCATTCTCGTGTATTTCTAAGACTTGCCAAAGGAGAGAGGATGCTGAATGAAGGAGGAACTTATTTTCTTTTTTTCTATCCCATACTGGTGAAGGTCTGTCATATGGAATCACTAAGGGTGTCAGACTCACCCAGATCCACAAGGAGTTTTAAACCATGGCCCATGTGTCGCATTTTTGAGAATATCTTTTTTAATTTATAAATCATATATTTAATAAATAATTTGTATCCAAAATACAAAAAGAACTCCTAAAATTTTGTAGCAATAAATAGAATGTATGTGATTTTGGCCAGTTTATAGACTAAAAACGGAATAATACTGAGATCAGCATAGCATTCCATGCACAGTATTAATATGGGGTGAGTATTGGAGAAGACAGTCATAAAATGACAGGAATCCTATATTAATGGACAAGCTGGAGAGTAGCTAGTTCTTGAGCAATGTTTCAAGACTCAAGAATAAGAATTTCTGATATGGAAAAAATTCCAGACTTTGGAAATCACTGAAAGAACCATTCATAGAGTCTGTTTTCTACACAATTAAAAAAAAAATCTCATGAGAGCTTTAAACATTGGAGAAGGTTTTGTTGCAGGGCAGCAAACTAATATCATTGTTGACATTCAAGGCATGGAGCCCACCAATATGGGGTTTTTTTTTAAGCACACTATAACACAGGAAGTTCAGCAAAACATGGTGACCACTGGGTTCCCCTATTTTTTACATGTGGCCTATTTAGTACAGTTGATTCTAAGAGATAGCCATAGGGTTTAATATGTTGTTGTAGCTGTATGCCTCTTCTCTACTTGAACACAGGGGTTTTTATTTCCTTATATCAAGGTGACTACTCAATCAGGGTTACATTTGTGGTGACCTAGTGTGAGACTCATGAGTGGACACATAAAGGTCAGGAATAAATTGTCACTGAAGCTAAAGTATAAAGCAAAGCCAGACAGAGGAAGTGACAGTGTGGTCATATTAGGTTACAGTTATAAGATCTAGACCCTACATGTTTGCAAGGAAGTATAATTGACCACTGAGCAAATGATGCATTGTGACCTAGAGAAACTCAGAAACCAATGGCACCAGTTTCCAGGTTCATCTTCATCATAATGAGGACAATCACACATCTGAGCCAAACTTTACCGATCTTTTGATGTTTTCCTAGCAACTTAATGGCAAAATCTGTCCTATATGCCCAAATAGTCACAGGGAACCCTCAGAATCCAGTTCTTCTGATTTCCTATGGGTGCAAACTGAAAAACCCTGAGGAAGTTAGAAAGAGATTTTCTTTCTCACACTGTGATTTTTCCTCACCTTCAGGCACAAATATAAGGACTAGAATGATGATTCCAACCAGGGCCATGAAAAGAAATTGGCCTATTCGACGGCCTATGTGATTAAGTGCCAAAAATGCAACATAACTGGCTGGGAAGCTGACTACACCATAGAGAACCTGGATCAGGAAAACATTGCTCCCCACGTGCTGGAGGTGCAGAATCAAGCCAAAAGTGCTTATCCATGTTGCAAATCTGTAGGAAACAAACAAGAAAGACACATGTCATAGGTTTAGTACTTATAGCATACAGATGGTGATAACATTAGCCCACTCTGTTGTTGGTGTTAAAATACAATGGCATATATGATTTGTAGAATATTTCCTTGCAAGTGATAGTATATAATTATACAACAATAAATGCATGATGGTGGAGGCTATCAGTGATGCTCAGTATTTGGGGAGGGGTGACAGACATTGTATAAATAGCAAAAGAATCCTTGTAGGGCTTTAGAGATTTTTCTGTTCTTGCTCTGAGTGTATGGATATTTCTTTGCTTATCTAAATACTCATTGAGTCACATATATTTATGCAATTCACTCTTTCAAATTTTACCTCCATTAAAATGGAAGCAAGCAAATGAAGAAAGGCAGAGACAAAGTCTGTACATGATTGAAGTCTGTGGTGATGAGACTGGCAGTGCGATATGATCAACAAAACTCCTCACTCTGCAAGTGTCTGTGTCAGTCTTTTCCTAACCCATTGACCACCCGCAGCCAGAGCTATGCTCTTTACGTCTTCCTCATCTTATATTTCCAAAGCTGTGCTCACCACATATTGTACCCACTGACATAAGAAATACACTCATGGGGCTGGAGTGGTGGCTCAGCGGTTTCGGCGCTTGCCTGGCAAGCACGAGGACCCGGGTTCAAACCCCAGCACCACGTACACGGTAACTGAGTGTTGGAGCAACTAAGGCCATGTGAAAACCTCAATAAAGTTGTTCCTCACTTTCTCTGTCTCTCTCACTGTCCCTCTCTCAAAAAAAAAAAAAAAA
>PVKS010043015.1:0-15122 GCA_004027875.1 Aplodontia rufa | reverse complement strand
TATTTTCAAACTATCTGAACAGTTTAAGTACTTTTGGCTCAAAACATCATAGCAATAATCAGATTGAGTCCATTATTGTACTACTATAAATATACAGATACTTTATTTTCAAGAAGAATAAACTATATATTATAGTTAGCTGTCAAATTTCCATTTCAGGAAACTCAATAGGGAAAATAGGACATGCAATTAATTTAAAGAGTAAAAACAAAAATTAGTGTGAAATACTCTCCTGTGATTCATTCAACAAAAAGAATCTAAGAGAAAATGAACAGTAAAAGCATACAGTATCCAGAGGCATAAATTGTTCTTTGTTTAACTTAACACAGCACTACAAACCAGCATTTAATAAAGAAGTACAGTTCTACTCTCAACACCACAGTTTGATTTCATTGACTAAATAATACTGTGAAAATGCAAAACAGCGGTAACTAAAGCAACACTATAATAAAAAGATTACTATGAGCATGTTAGCTAGGCAATACAATAAAAGTTCTCAAGACTGTCTAAATATTGTAATTTGAAGGAAAATATAAATGATAGTCCATTGATTTCTATGTATTTTCTGCTTTATAGAAGGAATAAAACAAAATGTTTTATAACAAAAACTACTGCTGGTAGGAAGTATATTGAAAACTGTTGTGAGAAAATTTTGCTTTTTCACCAAAAAGATTATATTTTAGAAAATCATTGGTTTATGAACATAAATTGCTGGCAACATTATAGGAAATAAATAAATGAAAGGAACTTCCTAAAACTGAACCTTAAGGACAGCTTCAAATCACAGTTGCATTTCAGGTTGCAACATTCATTGTATATATAAAACATTGAGAATATTGCTGTATTCTCATCAGAATGCTGAAGTATTTTTATTTCCCAATTAAATGATAATATTTATAAGAAGCTTAAACAAAATGGCTTCCAGAAAAAAATATTTTTCTCTGACAAGGAAAGGATTAAGCATTTCTGAATTCAAAATTCATCTCCAGAAATATTCTACCATCCAACTTGAATTTCACTATCTGCACTTTTGCAAATGGTATGACCTATATTTTCATTAATGTTTGGAAGCCAAGACAGGCATGCTTCCATTCCTAGTTAGAGTTCCAGAATTGTTTCTATGCTACCCTAATACATAAACATCTGAGTGACTTTCAAATTCCCTCTGTCTTCTACATATTAAATCCAAGGCCATTTCTTGCTTTGTTCCAAAGCATAGCTTTTATTTTATGCCACCTCCAAAGCACAGCATTCAAGGGGACTAGCTAGGGTACAGGTAGTATGCATGTTCCATTGAAAAGAAGTGTGAGAAAGAAAATCAGGCACAGCGAAGAAGGAAGAGAAATCTGCAAAGAAATTTTTCATGTAGGTTATAGAGGCCCAATTCATTCAGGAAACCAGAAAATACTAATTTGCCTCCCCAAATTTTTTGTTCAAAAGAAGAATGTAAGGGCTGGAGCTCAGCTATTACTGTGTTTGCCTGGCATGCATGGGTTTGAAACCCAGAACCATGTACACAACTAATTGAGCAATAAAAAACAGATGAAAAACTAAATAAAATAAAATTGATTCTCTCTCTCACTGTCCCTCTCTCTTAAAAAAAAAAAAAAAAAAAAGAAGAAAAAGGTCTGGGACATTGATCACCAGACTCCCATCCTCCACTAGGTGGAAGAGGGGGGACCTATTAAATATCAGCTCTACAACTTCACTTCTTTGTGGTTTCAGTAAAGAGCTTCTGGCAGAAACAGAAAAATGTATACCATGCACTCAAGTTGGCATGCTGAAAATATGGTAGCTAAAATTCAGATGCCAGAAAATGAAAGGATCTGTATCACTATCATAGTGGTCTATAATGATGAATGGCCACCAGCTTCACGCTGGTGTCTTCCCTGTACATTAAAACGTGACACACAATTTAGGCCTATCATGAAAGCAGAGTTTGAATCCAAAGAGGGCTTCAAGTAGCCATGTTTTACTTTGACTTGTGCATGAAAGGATAAGCGACAGAGGGAGAAGGAAGAGAACAATAGGAGGCATAACACTTCCTGAAAACTGCTTTATTATGAATAAAATCCTTAAATCGAAAAGAAAAAAATTAGGAGTATAATTTCTGGCATTTACAAAAGACAAAAGAAAGGGCATTCTTTATTGTTGTTGTTTCAGAGGTACATGACAAATATTTTTCTCTGCCTTCAAGTTAATTATCTACTTGATCTGTGTAAATACTCCAAAAATGGTCATAAAAAATGATGTGCTGCTCTTAACCATTCACGCACCACAGTTCTAAACAAACATTTTACAAATATAATGAGACCTATGCTTATTTGTTCTTTCTAAATTTTTATATCAAACATTTTCATACAATAAAATAAGACAGGCAAAAGACATAGGCAGTTGGTCAGTAGATAATGACTTATTAATATGGATAATAAGTCAAATATAAAAACTAAAATCAATTTAAGTTGAAAGGGATATTGTTAACTTCCCCCAAATTTTGTGAGATTACCAAGAACTTTTGCAGTATATTAAAAAAGATACTTTAGTACCATTATGAATAATGCCTAGGAGAACATTCTAATGAGCATAGTAGATATTTATTTAATTATATTGAGAACATGTCTCTGGGTGGAATTGTAGGGTCTTAGAATAAACGCATGTCCACCTTTAGTACAGGTTCACAGAAAAGCTAGCCTTTGCATGCACATTCTCTCAATTATTTAAGGGAGCCGCTGTATGAGAGGGTAGTAGCAGCCCATTTTTATTTGTGTTTTGTGTCTAATGATGTGTAGACTCTTATGCTGTTTGCTGCAAGAATATCCTTCTTTGTGCAATGCCATACAGTCATTTACTCATGTTTCTAGTGAACTTTCTTTTTCTTATAAAATTAGATGAAGTGTGAACATCTTCCCTTAATTGAGTTTTTATTCTCTTAATTAGATCTTTTAATGAGGAGACATTTTTAAAAATTTAAACTCATAGCACAACTTATGCCTGTTTGTTCTTTCTGTTTTTTAAACATATTCTTATCTTCATTGAAGATGAGAAGATTTTCCCTTATGTAGTCTTCTAAGACATGTTTTGTTACCCTTTCACATGTAAGCTTACAAAGCAATTGATATTTCTATATGCTTTAATAAATGGCTAATTTTCATTTGGCCCACATAAATTTCTATTTTATAAAATTGATATCATTTTCCTAATGATCTATAATATATTAGTTCTTTATTTTTGCTACAATTATTTTTCACAAATTTAAGGGCTGAATTAATCAGCTTTTCATTGCTAAAACCAAGATACCTGACAAGAACTACTTTTTGGAGGAAGGGTTTATTTTGGTTCAGTTTTATTTTAGTCCATAGTTGGCCAGATTTCTGTACTCTGGGTCTCAGGTGAAGCAGAACAACACAGAAGAAGGACATGGTTAAGGAAAGCTGCGAAGCTCCTGTCGATCAGGAAGTAAAAGAAGAGGAGGAAGAGGTTGGAAAGAACATGAATAGTTCCAGAGCAGGCCCCAGTGGCCTTTCTCCAACTAGGTCCCACCTCCCAATAATCAACTTAGCCATCAGTGGATTAATTCACTGATGAGATCAGAGACTCAAGATCTGGTCTCTTCCCAAAACCCTTCCTCTGAGCATAAGACATTTTGGGAAACATTCCAGTTGCAAACCTTAACAGCAATGTTCCAATTACTTCTATTCTTTGACTTTGCACTTTCTTAAGATAGCAGAAGAATTCACAAGTGAGGGGTTGGGGATTTAGCTCAGTGACAGAGCACTTGATTAGCGTGCTCAAGGCCCCGAGTTAGCTCCTCAGTCCTGGAAAAAAAAAAAAAAGAATTCACAAGTGAATCATTTTCAATAATGCTACCAAATACTGATTCAATGTATTTCGTATGTGTAAGAATATTTATATTTCTAATTCTTACTGAATTATTTAGATAATCTGTATTTTCAATTTATCTGGCAGTTTTAAAAAGTATTGGCAAAAATTTGTTATTCTCTGACAAACTTTTTGAGATCTAACTGATGGAATAATTTTTCATTCTTATCAAGTGCAAATTGTAGCATCTGTTATCATTTTAAGCAACTTTATAGAGATATAGGTGTTTTGCTTATCTTGCAAAAAGCAGCTTTTTCTGGGTGTGTAGTGCTCACCTCTAAATCCAGCTACTTGAGAGGTTGAGGCAGGAGGATCACAAATTTTAGACCTGGCTACACACCTTTACAAGTTCTTCTCAAAATGAAAAATAAAAAAGGCTGGAGTTGTAATTCAGTGGTAGAGTGTGGCTGAATTCAATCCCCAGTACTGCAAAAACAAATGAACAAAACAATTCCCACACACAAAAACAAAAGCAAAACCCAGAAACCCTGCTTGTAGCTTTATTATCTCTCAGTTTGATAAGAGTGATTTTCCTATAATTACTTTTGTTCTCCTGCTTCCTATTTCGTTTTTGCAACTTCATAGGTACTGCAGAAGAATGAGGAGTGTTTTGCTTCTTGTGACAAATACTTAAGGTATTGATGTTCAGTTTTGCTTTATTTCTAATTAATACACATTTACTATGCATTTCCCTATAATAATTATTTTTGATGTTTCAACAAATTTTGTTATATTCTAATTACATACCAGTTCAAAATATATTCATCTTCAGTCTTAGATTTAATCTTTAATTCATAGTTTATACTATGTGCACATTTCTCAATATGTGGGGGTTTTCTTTGATTATTTTTAATTTCTAGATTAATTCTTTTATAATGAGACAACACATTCTAAATATTTATTGTGTAAAATTTTGTTCAGATTTGACTTATGGTTTCTTTGGTTCTAAATTTAAGTTGCATATTTATATTTTGCTGAAAGTTTCATATGAATTTAAAAATAAAATATTCTACTATTGTATTTAATATTATTCTTATATGAAAATAATGTTCAGTTTCCTAAACATATTTTCAAGTCTTATATTTTTTTACTAAATATTAATGTCTCTTTTTTTCAATAATTTACTAAGTGGTGTTTTTGAAATCTACAGCACATTTTCAGACTTAACATGTTTATAGTGTCTAACTTTTATGTATAATATAAATACAAGCAGAATTATTTTATCTTCCTGAAAATTAATACTTAACATTTTTATCTATAGTATCACACATTGCTGTATATTTTATTTTATGTAGTATTTTTCAGCTATATTAGCAATTTTTTAGTTTATGCTAACTTCATGTATATATTTTATCACATTCTTATAGTTAAAATTCATACATTATAAGCAGTGTATTATATTGCTATTGTACTTGTAGAATATATATTTTTTATTTATTTTTTTAGTGAGAAGGATAGTGGGAGAGAGAGAGAGAGAGAGAGAGAATCAATTTTTATTAAGCTTTTCACATGGCTTTCATTGCACTGACACTTAGTTGTGGGTGCTGGGGTTTGAACCCGTGTACTTGAGCATGCTGGGCAAGTGCTGTAACTGTTGAGCCACTGCTCCAGCTCTAGAATATAGTTTGTATCTGACAAACTTTTCCTCATGTTTCTAATTGGAATAATTATGTAATTTACATATGAAAATGTACTAATTGATTTAATCAAACATCATACTCTTTTTTTATGCATTCTGGTTTTTTTTATTTCTTATCTTTCTTTAGATGAGCCAAATGCTTCTTGCTAGTTTATTTTTCATTTTATCAATATGATGAATATAATTTTTAATCTTTATAATGTTTATTATATGAAATGACTACACTATGTTTGAACTGTTGGAGTGTGCTCATAATTAACACCTACTTTGGAATTAAAATAGACCTAAGAATATTCTGAGGAACCCATCTGTAGAATATTTTAATTCAAATTGTCTTTTAAATACTGTAAGACTTTATTTTTTTCTTTAGTTTTTACACATCAATGCATATTTTTATTTTTCCAATCTACTTCCTCTGTGGCATTATTAATTTTCTTCTCTATTACCATGTGTTTCAGACAGCTTTCCACCTGCTGTGACCAGGAGACCTGTCAACCACAGTTTTAGAGGAGTAAAGTTTTCTTTGGCTCACAGTATCATAGGTCAAAGTTCATAGATGACCAGCTCCATTTCTGTGTGGGCAAGTCAGGCAAAACACCATGGCAGAAAGTTTGTGGAGGTAGAAAACAGCTAAGGACATAATAAACAAGATGCATAGAGAGACTATGCTCAACTCTCCAGGGACAAACTATCCCCAAAGGCATACCCCCAAAGACTTCCTCCTCTAGCCATACTCTACCTGCCTACTAGTTACTACCCAAGTTACTACTACCAGTTATTACAACCAAGTTAATCCAGGTAAGTGAATTGATGCAGTGATTAGGATAAGACTCTCACAGCCCAATCATTTCACCTCTAAACTTCCTTGCATTGTCTCACACATAAGCTTTTGAGGCATATCTCATGTCCAAATCATAATACCAAGCTTCCACATAGTTCCACTTAGAATCTTCATTTTGCATTGAAAATGCTGTGGTAGTCTGTTTTATCACTATGACCAAAATATTGTGGGGCAGGGGGGAAAGCAGTTTAGAAGAACAGTTTGTTTGGAAGTTTTAGAAGTTCATTGCATGGTCAGTTGACTCCATTCCTCTGGGCACAAGATGAGGCAGAGCATCATCATAGAAGGGCAAGTGAGAGAAAAAAATTTCTCAGTTCATTTCAGCCTAGAAAACAGAGAGAAGAAACCAGAGATAAAATATAATCCCCCAGTACACACCTAAAACCTACTTCCTCCAGCTAAGCCCCTCCTGCCTACACTTACCACCCAGTTATTCAAATGGTTTAATCCACATATTATGTCACAGCTCTTGTAATCTAATTGTTTCACCTCTGAATATTTCTATGTCTATCACATGAGTTTAAGAGTAAGTACCTCATACCGAAACCATAATGAATGCCATCAGGAATTATGTTCTAGTTTTTGGCTTGTTTTGTTTGATTTATTTATTTATTTATTTATTTATTTGTATTGAACATTGAACCCAAAACTAGAAGCATTCTACCTCTCAGCTATATACCCAATAATTTTATTTATTAATATTTTTTGGCATGGTCTCACTCAAATTTGCACTCCTCTTGCCTCAGCCTCTCAAATTGCTGGGATTACAGACATGTGTCATCATATCCGTTTATGCTTTGCAGAAAATGTCTTTGTTTCACTTTAGTATGCCAGAATATATTCTCTGGATATAAGTGTTAGTCACCTTTTTGATGCTGTAACAAAATATCTAAGAACAATAGCTTAAAGGAAGACAAAAATATTATGGTTCATGATTTCAGAAGTTTCAGTCCATGGTCAACTGGTTTCATTTTTTATGGGTCTGTGGTAAGAGAGAATATTATGGCAGATGAAACCTGCAGAATAAAGATGCTCACATGACCACCAGGAAGCAGAGAGAGTCAGAGAGAAACAGACAGGAGGGAAGACACACTCCTAACGCTGTATTTCTGCTAACTAGACCCCAACTCCTACAGTTTTCACCACCTCCCGATAGTCAATGATTGATTAATGAATCCATCAATTTATTAATCCACTAATGAGATAGAAGCCTTCTTAATCCAATCATTTCCAGAATGTTCTACCTATGAACCCTGTTGCATTGGAGACCAAATCTTCTACATATCAGTTTTTTTAAGGTACTCTAGTGTTAATCATAACAAGGTAGAATTCTAGCTGGATAGCTTGTGTACGTGTGTTTATGTGTGTGTGTGTGTGTGTGTGTGTGTGTTTAAATTCACCAACAATTTAAAGCTATAATTCTATAGATTTTTGGCCTTCCTCATCCCCTACCTATTTCTGGATACAAATTTTTGTATATAGACAATATTGATCTAGTTTAATATGTAATTTTCTGGCAGACTTTGCATTTATCCTTTCTTCTAAAGGATCTCAGCTAAAAGTGTAACATATTTTCTAGGTTTCCAACTACTTCCACAATCCCACATCTTCTAAATCAGTAACCTCAGAAACTTCAAATAGATAGTAAATTTATTCACAACTTTTAATCATTCCACAGTTGTTTCTTGGCAAACACCTATGTATGCACATGTATGCTTAAATCCATACATTGTGTGTGTCTGTATATAGAGATGCCAAATAAGCACACGCTTGGTTCAAAATTAATTATTGCTAATACTATTCTTCTTGAAATCTTGGCTCCTCCAATTCACAGCCACTTGCAAAGTCTGGCTTTCAATTAGTCTTTCCAATTTAGTTTTAGTGATGTAAAACAAGCTACTGATTCTATTGTGGTCTTCTCTACTGTGTGTTCTAGTCCTTTTCCTATGGTCTTTCGCAGTTTCAAATTCTATTTTAAATGACTTTTGAAATGAAGAGAGACATTCTTTTGGAGGAGTAGAGGTAATTTCAAACTTTAATTTTTTCTCAGCCAGTGATATAGTTTAATACTCAGCGATCTGTGTGTCACATCAAGAAGTTTTTCATGCTTTCTTTATATTGGTTATTTAAAACTACCTTTAGTGCCCATCACAATATATTGCACACAAAATACTTCAATTCTTTTTTTTAATAAAGAGAGAGGGTGGCAGAAGGAGACATAATCAACTTTGTTTAGTTTTTCATTTGGCCTTTGTCTATCTGACACTTAGTTGTGTATGTGGTGCTGGGATTTGAAACTGGGTCTTTACGCATGCCAGGTAAGCACTCCAATTGCTAAGCCACCGCTTCATTTCCTAATTTAGTGAAACCAGCCACTTCATTGCTTAATTTAATGAAGCATTGCAGAAACTTTTGTAATAATGCAACCCTTAAAAGCTACACAAAAATGGTAATCACGGAAAATTATGAATCTATTATTATGTCTAAAAACAATCTGAAATGTAGCAAATTCTTTTGAAAAAAATAATAACTCAAAATTTTACCTCTTGTGCAGACTGGTTATTGTAGAAAATCTGAGTACATGACAGATAAAAAGGTTCAAAACCAGGATATATTGAAATAAGTATATTTATAGATGTAGGAACGAATAATTTCAGAAAACTGAAGAGTATTTTAAATCCTACTCTATTGAAGAGTAGGAAAAACTTCCTTGAAGTAAAACTTTGCCTAAGACTGGAAAGCAAATTAAAAATCCAACTAAAGAATAAGGAAAAGGTCATTACAGACAAGAGAAATAGCACATGTGAAGGCCCAGAGGTATAAAAGTAAATTTAAAACATAGCACAGGTGCATACAAAGGTAACTAAATGCTAGAAGCATAATTGATCCCATTAAATATTAGTCAAATAAAGAAATGATAGAAGTATAAACCTTTGACATTTGCTAATCCCATTGTAATCAATCCCTCCATATGAATAGCCTCAAGTTGGATCTGATAAATTATGAAAGATACCAGGATGCAGAGGAAGACAGAATTATTGAGGCAGACTCTAACTCACATTAGCTCCATGTGACAAAGAAGGATGATGTGACTTGAAGAATATATTCAGTCCTGTCATGGCCTTTGGGGCTGTGCACTGCATTATATACTCCATTCTTCTGCTAAACACAAAGTACTTTGTTGTATAAAATAGACATTATGGACAGAAGTCTAACATGTATTTAGGACCTTAAATACAGTCTCTTCTTTATATTTATGAGTACTAAAATTATTTTGAAATACAAATCCAACTTATTACTTGAAGTGGAATTATCAGTGTGTTTTGTGCAAATGCAATACAGTCATAAGTTTTCTCTACAGAGATTATTTTAAATTTGAGAATAATATTAAATTAAAGTCATCTCTCAGTGCCTCTCAAATAGTGGATGATCATTAAACTGTAGTTAAATAGATGCAAATATACCTCAGGAAAATGGTTAAAATCATCACTTTGCCAACAATGCTTAGTTTACACATTCTGATTCTAGGAAAAAAGGGTCTTGTTTATTTAAATACATTAAATGTAAGGTTGAAATGACTTCAGACCCTAATAAATAGCATCAGACATGTGATTATACATGCATTTTGTTTAGTATTTTTGAAATACTCTAGGTAATGTATTGTTATAATGCAAGATATTATATGGATTTTTAAAGACACTTAGATACTTAAAGAAGGAAATGCTTTTTTCAGTTTTCAAAAACATGTAAGAACTTAAAAACCTGAAATAAGAAACTGAGCCTAGTAGCCGTCTGCTTAAACTTGTAATTCAAAAGTAACTTTAAATAATTAAAATCACTTTATAAGTACAGCATAGGGTGTCTAAGGCACAATAAAAAGGGAATATGTTTAATTGCCAATATGTTACAAATGGATTTAATTTTAGAAATTTAAAGTGTTGCCCTATTTTAACATTATTTTCTAATTAAAAGGCACACTTTAAGAGTTTAATTGTTGATAGTGCTTCCCCCTTTTATTTTAAATTTTGGTATGCACAGGCCTGAAAATACATTTCTCAGTGCACAGGCTGCCCCAGATGAAGACAATGGCTAAGTTTCTAGGAAAAGGGTTTCTGTACAGATCAGTAAAATTCAAAGAAGTAGAACACAACAGACTTTAAACTGTCCTCAGTTCTTCCCACTCAGAGGGTGCTTCACAGGTGCTAAGTCTCACACACCAAAGGCCTTCTTCAATGGCCCTGAGATATTTCATGCTACTTATAATTATTATAAGTTTTCTTGATTTTCCTTAAGTCTATAATCAAAACTGTAATACAGAGAAAATGATAGTTTGATTACTTTATAATATCAAAGAAAAATACATACATTTCTAGTGTATTATTTAACTCTAAGTCAAATGGGATTTAGATACTGTCAAATATTTCTGTTTCACTAGAAATAGCAAATATATTTAAATTGTACATGATTATTAAGAGAATTTAAATATGCCAAATTATGCCTTCATTTTTAAAATCACTTTAAGTAGTGTTTTTTCTTTTCTTATGGTTGAGTATTAAAGAATTAATTCAACAAATTTAACTCAATATCATAGTGACCATGTAACTTATAGATACCAATTTTATAATAAAACCTCTGTGACCATTATTATATTTATGACATACACTTATTTCAACTAATTTTAATAAATGTAAAGTGTCCAAATATCAGAGTGAAAGAAGCAAGGAATTAAAAACAAGGCATCTTATTTCTTAATACAAGAAAAAAACAACAAAATTTAAAACTAGTATTACTATTAATTTTGATTAAAAGTCAAATTATGTTGTAAAATTCCAGAAGTCAGTATGCAATAAAGTGTGCAGAATTATCCACAGGCAGAGAACCCATCCAATAATGCAGGCCTGGAAAATTGAGAGAAAAAATTATTTTCTTTTCTCTTTTTGCATTTCTGGCTTCATTTAGTAAAGCAAAACAATAGTATGAAAAAAGCCATTCGTGCTTACATGGTACTAACAAGTTAAATGTTTTAAATTAATAATTAGTAAATACCAGAAATGTAAAAGAAATGAGTAGTCATTTTGCATTTGCATCTGAATACAGGTGTCTGGCAAAAAATAATTTTAACAGTTCTTATAAAACTACAAAGTTTTTGATCAGGCAGTGCAATATTTTCAGAGTGTATCTAAGTGAATGGAGAAACTGAAAACTGTCACTTTGAGAACTCACTTGAGATAGACTTGTACTTTTCATTTTCTTTTACTTCTAAAAGTAAAAAATAAAAATAAATATATGGACCTTTTATTCAATGTGGAAGTGAAATAAAACCTCAACTTAATTTGGAAACAATAATCGGTAAAGGATTTAGTCTATTGAAGGATTTCCATGTACATAAACCATGCTGTAGTTTGAGAAGAAATTGTACTTAAATGTTTTATGTATAAGTCTTTAGTTATTAGAGCCAACATTCTTTACAAATAAATTATGGTACACACATTGCACTCAATTTTTTTTTAATTTTCTTCTTGATTCTCATGAAACACATGAAGTAAGAATCAACATTTATCCTCATGTATTGATAAGGAAACTACAGCAGAGAGAACCTAAGCAGCTATTCTGAAGCTAGGAGCTGGAAAGTGGGTGGCCAGAATCCTAAAGCATGTCTGTCTGATTCTAGAGCCAAGGTTGTGATTTTATACAAGACTTCTTGCTGTTTTATAAAAGTTTTTCCCCACTTTTAAAAGGAGTTAATTATCATGCTAGATGTTAGTTCTACGGTAGCACCCACCATAGATCAGAAAAAAAGAAACTAATTTGTTGTTCAAGACTTCACAAAACAAAAATTCAACCATATTTACATGTATAACAACGGAAAATAAGAGGAAAACTGGTATATGTTTAGAATCTGATTCAATATTACTTCTATGTTACTTACAATTTGCACATATCATTTTTAATCCAAACTACATATGGTACCCTATTCTAAGGAAAACAAAATTAGGGTGATTCATGTAAAACAACTTTCCATTTTTGTAACTTCTTATTTTCATATCTATTAAATTTTAAAGTTGCAATAACAATATTATGGATTTTCACGTATCCTTTACTAAAGTGTCCCTATTTAAAAATTTTGTTAGAGTTGCTCTCTTGCATGCATATATATATATATATATATGTGTGTGTGTGTGTGTGTTTGTGCATCTATCTATATACACAAGAATTTTCTGATATGTGTTTATGTATATACATATGTGCATGTACATATATATGTCTATATGTATGTCTATATGTGTGTGTATATATGTATGTATGCATATATATATGATTTTTAATTCTTTATTTTTCAGCAAACCTTAACTGAGGAGTCTCTCAGCATCCATGGGTGAATCTTACCTGAAAAAAATTATTCAGATATTGGTCTACCTTTATCCTTCGTGGGTAGAATTCTACCCTAACTTTTTTCTCCAAACTTTATACAAAGTTTATCTATATAATATAAAATTTTATTTTATTTATCAAATTACAAATGTTGCTATTATATATTTTGATATTGATAGTGTAGTTACCTCTGTTCTTCTGGCTTTTTAGATTATGTTTAGGCTCTAGTTTCTTATTTAGCCTTTTAATATCTGAGTAGTTAGGTTTAATGGTAGGCTTTTAACACTTTTGCATTTTCATCAAATAATAGGCTTAATCTACCTTACTTTTTGTCATTTCCTCCCCTTTATTACATGCATTCTTCATTTTACATATACTCCACAATGTGTGTGTGTATATATATATATATATATATATATACACAATGATGTACATATAAATGCATGTGTACATATATATAAATATATTTTAAATTGTAGAGCTACTTTAAGAAAGAGAAAGAGAGAAGGACAGTGACAGAGAGAGGAAGACAGAGAGAGGGAGAGACAGAGAGAATCAATTTTTATTGATTTTTTTCACACGGCTTTTATTGCTGTGACACCTAGTTGTGTATGTGGTTGCTGGAGTTTGAACCTGTGTTCTTGCGCATGCCAGGCAAGTTCTGTAACCACTGAGCCTCCGCTCCAGCCCTGTAGAACTACTTTTAACTACATTAAATATTAACTATAATTCCCTCTAAAAAGTTTTCATAATTATGCCTTCTTTGGATCGAGGTCATTCTCTTGTGGATTCTGCAAGGAATCATGGGGCCAAGTAAGTTATGTTTTTTGAGTCTTGCATTTAAAGTTTCTTTTGTAATTCTGTAGTCTTTTATGTGCTTCTTTGACTACACTAGGGTTAAGGATAATTTTGTTTCCAAATCCTTTTCTTTCACTATATTTACCAGTCTGCTGTTCTCTTCAAATATCAAATGAAACATATGTCTTCATGTTTACTTCTGTTTATATTGCCAATTTTCTCACTTGGGTAAGTCTTTTTAATTCCTTGATATTCAGCTATAGTCTAGGTTTCTTTGCTATTAACTTTAGTTATTAGTAAACTTTCTAAAACAATGTATCTCTTCTGCCTTTTTTTTTTTTGTGTGTGTGTGTGTGTGTGTCTTTTTTCTATGCACCCATTGTGTCCCATAGTTTTTTCATGGTCACAGTGGTGGGAGGGGAAAACATGTACGCAATAAATAATAATAACATACATCATCACAAATTTACTTTATATAAATAATTTCCATACCTTAATCATTTCAGAATGACTAGTGCATTGTCTGCCATTAGATGATACTTACTGATGTGGGTATGATTCACTTAAATTCTAACACTTCTCCTCCATTTATAATGTACTTTTGAGAACATGAATGATTAAAGCTAATTTCAGGATAAAGGTAACATCTGAAACTTCAATTTATTTCTTTAGAAGAAGAGAAACTAATGTAATTGAATCATGTAAATAGTATGTTAATTTATCCGTACAAACATCACAGCATGTCACTATTCCCAACTGTCTAACTAAAATTACCCAGGTTATAACAACCTGCTAAAGGTGAAAATACTGTGTACTTACAACCTTTGGGATTTTTACTGAGAGTTATGCACGAGGATAACAAGAAAATAAAATCTGAGGAAATGTTCAAAATGAAGCAGATTTCCATTGAGTAAAAATGGATAGCAAAGATCGTCTAACAATTGCTTTAGCTTTCTGATTGTAATTTTGACCAAACATAGGTTAACAATAGTTTTTTATTGTCTACACAATGATTTTACTGTATCTCTTCCCTGGAATTAGAAGAACATACATTATATGTGAAAGTGGAATCTAGGAAAAGCTGCAAACATACAGTATTTGGTGAGCTGGGAGAAGTACAACATCTCAGCCTCCATCTCTAGGGACCTTCCAGTGCCACATAAGTTTGTGCTGTTGTTGAGCGGTAAAGACCTGCATGCTGAAAGTGAATAACTAGAGAATAATTTTGATAGTGGTTTAAGGTAATAGCATAGGGGACAATTAAGAATAAGAGTTTAAAAATTCCCTAACATTTACAGTAGGAATCAGACCAGCTTATTTTTATGTACCATAACCATAAGTAGATAAATGAAGATGATTGCATTAATCCAATTTATGCCTGTGAAATTATATTCATGGTAAGAATATGACATATGTTATTAGCTTGCTATTGTTGATGAATGATACCATGATTACCCAGGGGATGTTTTCTGGTATAGCTAGAATTCTGAGACTCCTGAAAACATGGTGTAATATGTTGGTTAACTACAGCATCTTTTGATTTTTCTGACTTAGGCTTCTTGTATAAAAATAAGGTTTATGGATATCAAAGTA
>PVKS010043014.1:0-15114 GCA_004027875.1 Aplodontia rufa | reverse complement strand
CGTGTGTGTGTGTGTGTGTGTGTGTGTGTGTGTGTGTGTGTGTAAGTGTCTATTATGTGTGTATGAAATGTTTGTTGTCTCCTGACTAAAGGTACAAGTTGCACAAAGGACAGAGATTTGCTTTGTTTTAGCAGCCAGAATAAAGCCGGGTACTGGTGGGTTGGTAATAAATATTTAATTACATTTTTAAGATGTAGAAATAAGTCCCTCAGCAACCTGTCGGGGGTTGGGCTGTAGGGAAGTAGGGAGCCAAGTCAGTGAGGGGGTGAAGGCAGCCACGGAGGCAAATGCTGATGAAGGGCGGAGCGGAAACCGTGCAGTGGAGAGGGTGTGGATGGAAAGGTGCCATCTCGTCTCTTGTCTTCCCTCACTCCCACAGTCCAAAGTGCTTCGGGAGAAATGGCTGCTGCAGGGTGTCCCCGCTGGAACTGCAGAAGAGGAGGAAGCCAGGCGGCGGCAGTCTGAGGAGGATGAGTTCAGAGTCAAGCAGCTTGAGGATAACATCCAGAGGTAGGTGGTTTGCCTGGAACCCATGCTGTGGGTGGACGGTGCAGGGACCACCCCTGGCCTGTAGGGGGCGCTTCTCCTGCACGCCCCTTTCCTGTGCTTTAGAACTACCTTTCTGCAGGGCAGGTAGGTGTCTCTTAACTTCCCGCATGACCCAGTGTTACTACTCAGAGCACCGAGTACTGTATTGGGGTGCAATACCGGAAGTATGGTGATGTCTTCCAGGACCTGTGAGGTGTTGTGAGCACCTTGCCCCTTCCTAAATTGCCCTCTTTTGAGTTCTTTTAACAGCTTTCTGCTTTTTCCTCCTTTGGGCCAGGCTGTCAGCAGTTATTGGCCCTGTAGTGGGTCTGTTTGCAAATTTGCTACAGGTGATCAATTCAAAATGGGAAAATTGTAGCCAGGCGTCGGGGACTGGAATGAAGAGTACCTGGGGGGAGCAAGAGAGGCTGTCTGTGTAGGTCACGTGCCTGGGCTCCACAGCCAGCTTGGTCCAGTCCACCGCACTGCTCAGAGGCCTGGGTGCTTCATTCATGAATATCATCCAGGTTCTAGCCAGGAGCAGAAATGTAGGTTTGCACTTGGGAGCTGTTGCCACCTTGATCTGACTGTGAATCCCAAAGACATACTTCAGCTTCGGCCCCCATTTTGTTTAGATGCTAATTTCCCTTAAAAAGCTTTCAGAATAGCTTGGCTAAACTTTACATGTGGGGGAAATGGACCAAGAAAAAGTTTGTGTGAGAAGGTGTGTACATGTATGGATATACACACATGAGTATATACACATGTATATACATACACACGTTTTCTTAGAAAACAAAGGATAATGTTACCAGCCATCTATACCATGTATACGTATATGAGAAAGAGTAGGTGTTATTATTGCAGAAGACAAAAATAAATTTGTACATTAGGATAAAGTTAGCTGTGTGACCTTTTCTAACCGAACTGGCAGATTCATCCTGTCCTGAGCATGAATATGTTGTCATTTTGGTGCAGTAGGTGGTAACTCTTATCCGCAGGCTCAGGCATGTCATGTGGAGGCCGGAGTCTTAAACTGAGACTCAGTTTTGGCTAAATGGACCATTGAAGTGAGGTGTAATACTTCGGGACAGGTTTGCCATTTAGGTGGGCATGATCATATTCAGAAAAATAGAAGAAAATTTCTTTCTATCTCTGAGCCAAGAGGATAAAGAACTCACTCAGTGCATGCAGGCAAACTCAAAAGCCCTGTAAGAGCTGGATATTCCAAGCCAGAAGGAACAAAATCACAATTCACTAAAGGGGCAGGGCATGTTTCAGCCCCCATTATGGCCTTGCCAGGCATTAACTGAACAGACACTGGTTGTGTGCTGGGGATGAGCTGGGTTCCCAGAGTAGAGCTGCTGTGCACATAGTCTCCTCCTGAGTGAGAACTTTCCTACCTGTGGAAGTCAGTTTCTGCTTCCTCTGATCTTGCATATTCTCTTCCATAGGCTGAGCAACCCTTATCCAAAATGCTGGGACCAGAAGTGTTTCAGATTTGGGATTCTTTTTAAGTTTTAAAATATCTAGGTATCTAGGAGAGGGAACCCAAGTCTAAATGCAAAATTCATTTGTTTCTCAATACGCACCTCATACACATAGACTGAAGGTAATTTTATATGGTATTTTTAATAATTTTGTGCATGAAACAGTTAGTGTACATTGAACCATAAGAGGTCAGGTGTATGGAATTTTCCACATGTGATGTTATCTTGCTGTTGAAAATGCTTCAGATGTTAGAGCATTTGCAACTTTAGATTTGTAGATAGATTTAGATTTTTAGATAAATGCTCAACATTTATAATGTTCAGCATCTTCAGCCCAAGGGAAGAAAGGATCTGCTCTCCCACTTCCTGTAAAGGACACTAGGTCCCAAGACACCTCCCTTAGTGAGGCAGAGTTGAGCTCTCTGTCACAGAACATTGTTGGAATAGCTATAAACCTAGGCACCCCATAGTGTTACAGAGTCTATGGGGTTGGCTGCAGACTGCTGACTTCCGCTGAGCTCAGCTAAGTGGCTGGAAGCTGCAGGTTGGATGCATCTACTCTGATTTTCTCTGTACTAATAGGATGCTCATCACAGAAGAGCAAGAGGGCTGACAGAAGCAGGGCCTACTTTCAGAACAGTCTGTAAACCACTAGCTAGTGTAAGTCAATGGCCAAGCCCACAACCTGGGGGAGGAGACAGCCAGCCAACTTTAAGTGAAAGAAACTCATATCAGACAAGGTGAGGAACGGGGATGGATAATTCTACCTTTGCCAGCATGGTGGTTGAAGTGAAAACTCTGAGGGAAGACTGAGCAGCATGAGGAAACCGTAGAAAAGCCAATTGATAAGAAAGGAGACAGACGGAAACAACTTAATAAAACATAGGGAAGGAAGAAAATAGAAAACCAGAGGCTTTGAGATCAGTCTCAGAATTTGACCTTTATATAAAAAGAATCTCAGAAACTGTCTATGATTGGATGTAGCAGGATCACAAAATAAAGGAATTTCAAAGGAAACTTTCTTCAAAGCAAAACATTAATCTGTAGATCTTTAGGTTTGGGTCTGTCACTCTCTCACAATAAATTAAATATTCCCAAAGAGACATAAACTGTTTTCAAACTATGAAGTCTATTGGTACAGGTTGTACCCTGAGGTATTTTACTCTTTGTTGGTAAACCAACAGTAGCTTGAAAAAATGAAGAAGAATAGAGAATAGTAATCAAAGAACAAGGGAAATTCTACCACAAGGAAAGATTAAGGGAAATCTGGGTCATTTCATTGAGAAGAAGAAAAGATGGTAGTCACCTAATGCAGAACTTCGAGTGTATCTGGAGTTTGGGCCTCGTCTTAGTTCTTTATGTTTGGACTGTTCCGCATATGATAAAGATTTCAGATAAAGCATGCAAATTTTCAGTTAGTTAGATGTCTGTTTTCCCAGATATCTTCAAGAAGAAAGAACATAATCACCTTTTTTTTTTTTTTAAAGAGAGGGAGGGAGGGGCTGGAGCAGAACGGCACTTGCCTGGCATGCTCAAGTACACGGGTTCAAACCCCAGCACCCACGTACACAACAAAGTGTCAGAGCAATGAGGGCCATGTGAAAAACTCAATAGAAGTTGATTCTCTCTCTCTCTCTCTCTCTCTCACTGTCCTTCTCTCTTTAAAAAAGAGAGAGAGAAAGGTAGAATCAATTTTATTTTCAGACACCTCGTTGTGTATGTGGTGCTGGGGTTGGAACTCCCATCCTTGCAACATGCCAGGCAAGTGCCATAACCAGTGAGCCACCGCTCTAACCTCCAAAATCATCTTTCTAATTCTGGAATGCTTTACAACCGGTAGCTGCATACGAAGCGCCAAGTTCACAGACCCATCCTCTTCTGAAATGACATTTCTACCTTGGCATTTGGTTTGGTGTGGAGAATGTTGTCTCTGTTCCAGAACTATTGGACAGACCAAGAAGAAAGACAGGAGGAGAGGAGGAAAAAAGTGAGAGATGGAGGAAGGGGAGGGACAGTGTAACTAGAATATTAAAACCTGGGTATTAGAATTATCTGGGAAGCTTTTAAAAAGTAAAGATTCCCAGGAACTCATACCAGAAATTTGAATTCGGTGAGGAGCCCTGGAATCTGTGATTTTTCTGATGTGCACTCAGGTTCAAGAACAAAAGTTGAGCTGGGCATGATGGTGCACACCTGTAATCCCAGTGGCTCAGGAAGCTGAGGCAGGAGGATCACAAGTTCAAAGCCAGCCTTAATAATTTTGTGAGGCCCTAAGCAACTTAGGAAGACCTGTCTCAAAATAAAAAAGAACAATTTCTGTAAATGAAAAAAAAAAGCATAGACTGTAAATGAAATCCCATCTTAATACTAAAGTAAAACCCCAAAGGAGAGAGTAGTAACTAGTGTTTATAAGGAAATCAATAACATACCCAAGGATAAAGAAGGGCAACCCTGACTCTTGATTTCAGATGACTTGTGGGCCTTCCTGCTCTGACATTAGGAAATTTGGAACTTGCTCTGGAGACTCCTGTAGGTGAGAACAGCCCTGACATAGAGCTAAGTTCTCTCTTTTGAAGGCTCCACAGTGGAGTCCAGCTTCCCCTTGAACTTGATACGAAGCAGCCTTGGTTTACCAGACTCGAAATGATACAGGAAAGTTGGTCACCCACCCAAAGTTTTCTGAGCTATCTGGCTGAATATGAAAAGCAATATGACCTTAAAGATGTGTCACCAAAGTGGCTGAGAGAGAATAGAAGCCAGTCACCACATGGGCTAATAGATTGTGATTCTTGTGTGCTGTTTTCTCCTCAGTAATATCAGGAGTGATTTTTTTTTTTTTAAGAGAGAGAGACGGTTGTATTTTTTCATCTGGTCTTTGTTTCTCTGACACTTAGTTGTGTACATGGTGCGGGGATTCGAACCCACATCCTCGCACATGCCAGGCAAGTACTATAACCGTTGAGCCCCTGCTCCAGCCCCAGAAGTGTATTTTTGGCTTGCTAGAAACCAGAGATAAAAGAGGCTAACTTAGATTAGAATTGTTGAAAGCAAAATCTCTACATATTTTTTGAAAATTGCTTATCTTGACATCTGCTTTATTTCCCATTGGTAGAGAGCCATATGGAGAAAGTCCAAGGGATGGTTTCTGGCTTGGGCCCATTGTCAGTCATTATCCAAGTCCTCACTGTGCATGATGTGGTGCTGGGGCCACACTCCTCGTAGTAATGCTCTTGGAGACTTTAGCAGTTAGATCCATGCAAGCCTCTTCTACTTCATGCCTGCTCTAATCAGGGCATCTTGCTGCTTGTCTGTGATGTTTTTCACTAAAGATTCTATCTCTAATTTCATCAGATTTTATTCAAGTGTTTTAGTAGGCAGGGTTCTTAACTTTCTTTGATTAGTAAGAAATATGGGAAAAAAAATTGTCCCCCTACCTTGCCCCTTGGATTTACCCCTAGTGAAGATGAGAAACCTCACGGCGTATTAAATTGAAATAGAATGAGCGACAAAGCCAGAGTGTTAATTCTAGCTCTGCTGATAATTTGCTGTGTGATCTTGGGCACCCATCTCACTCTCTCTGATCTGTTTCCTCATCTCTCAGGATCTTCCATCCCTGATATTCTAAGGTTCTGTAATTTGAGGAGTTGGCTGGACATCTCTCCTCTGAACACCCTGTTGTAGAAGGCAGTGATTTAATATGCAGGTCAAAACTGGGGGCGGGAAGATTGGGTTCTCGGGAAACAAAAGCCCCATGTGTAAGTAACTGATTCGTCCCAGAGATGATTCATCTAAACAGCTGTCAGTTCTGAAATATGTCACATCAAATATTCATTGGATAAAATATTGAAGTCCAGTTAACTCAGAAGATCATGCAGCATTTTTTTAATTTAAGATACAAGGTCCATTTCTGCTTCTGACTTAAGACTCTCTGAGTGCCTCTGTAGGTCTCCATGTTATTAGGAGGCTCACCACAGAAGACTGGTGACATCAGCCTTTCTTCTCGAAAAAGCAACCATATAAATAAATGTTCATTGAAGTCACAGCGGGTGCTGCCTGGGATTCCGAGTGTTCTTTGCACTGACTGATTTTAGCGCCACAGTGTGCGGTTCTTTTGCAGCAGGGGTGGAGCAGTCCACACTGGCACCCCATATCCGTGCACTCCAGCCTGGGGCCCTACCCACCCCACCAGGCATTATAGTTCTCTTTTTCCCCCATCAAAATAAAACCATGCATGCTGTATAAATTGTGTAGTGATGTCACTGTATTTTCTGATATTTATTGGTCTTTTATTCTGTACTGGGTACTGGCCTAGATTCTTTGCCTCCATTTATTTCACTAATATTCTCAGTGAAGCTTCATAATGCTCCCCTGAGGTAGGGACTGGCAATGGTGATGGCAAATGGGAGATATGCAAGGGGCCCCCGGTGACCCTATTAGTAATTGAAAGAACAGGTATTTGAACTCGTTTCTGCCTAATTCCAAAGCACATTCTCAAGACTCCCCACAGAAGTTGGTAATTTAAGCTAACATGTTTGGAGACCTGCGATATTCAGTGAAATGCACTTGAGTTCACTCCCCAGTGCCCATGGGTGCCTCTTCATGCAGGCACTGTGACGTGGGAGGTGGAAGCTCAGCCTAGTGTGGTTGTCTTTGTGGCTGGTGAGCCTGGCTCCTTCAGGTTCTTTCAGGAAGTGCAGGTGCTGTTTCTTTCCGAAGGTCTTTGCTCCCAAATGCTCTTTCTTGGCTGGATCCCGCCTGACTCCCTGCTGGAGGTGGTGTATGCTCAGGTGAAGAATTCCCAGCAGGACCCACTGAGGAGGAACTGGATGTCAGTGTTGGTCTAAGCCTGGCTGGGGTCCTAGTTCTGCTTTTACGCAGGGTTTGATCTTGAACAAGCCATTGATGTTGACTTGCCCCACCTGTGTATTGGGGAGCACGATGCCCACCTTGCAGTGGTACTGTGCTGTGTAAAGATCATTTGCATTTTTTTAAGACATAGGGATATTGAGAGAAAAAAAATAGAATCAATTTTATTTTGTTTTCCATGTGGCTTTCATTGCTCCTATGCGTGCTATAGTAAGTGGTGCTTGGGTTCAAACTGTCCTTGTGCATGCCAGGCAAACACTGTAACCACTGAGCCACTGCTCCAGCCTTGATCATTCACATTTGTGAAGGCCAAACACAGTAGGTTGTTGCTAAGAGCAATGGTGATGTTTTGTCTCTCTGTCCCTTTAGGATGAGATTTCTGGGAGCAGCACTGTTGACATTTTGGGCTGGATAATAATTTGTTGCTAGAGCTACCTTTTGCATGGCAAGATGTTTAGAGGCATCCGTAGGCTTTACCCACTAGTTTTCGGTCGCACCATCCACCACCCTCAGTCACAATAAAAAGTGTCTCCAGAGAATGCTAAATGTCTATCATTCCCAACTGGGAACCCCTGCTCTAAAGCCTGTTTTTAACAGGCGTTGATGCTAAGATGAGAAGCTCACCATCAAATAGTGTTGGGATACAGAACCCTATAAAGGTTTATGAAGATAACATTCACCATCCTCAGTGCAGAAAGACAAAGTGTTTCAGTTGCTTGAAAACATAAGGCTCCTCTAAAGCACCGAGGCAAGAAAGTCAGCTCTGAATTTAGAAGAAATGGTGGCTTTTTTCCTTTTTGCATCCAATGTCATGCTTGTTTTTGCAAAGGCAGTGATTTTATGACAGCTCATAAAACTATAGGAGCTTGGAGTATGCATAACTGAGACAGTTATCAGATCAGCTCCCCTCGGTAGCTTGAATTTGTAATGAACCCAGCAAGTGGAGGCAACAGGCTATCTTCCCTGAGTGCTGAAAGTGACAGGAAGCTCACGTACTTGCAAAGCACAACTCAAGTCCATCTCAGAACAACTCTCGATATTACAAAGGACCCTCTTTTAGGAAGAAAGTTTTGTTCGCTCGTTTTCTACCCTCTCTCTTACAGTTCATAGACTATAAAAATGTGGATACAGGTGGATTGTGATCAGCTTTGGAAGTTGGCACAGGTCAGGAAGGGAGCACTCTTAAACTGCACTTGGGCATTTCAACATTGCCTATCTGTTTCTTGGTAACAGTAGAGGCCGGTCAGATATAGCCCAACCGTTGTGTGCTTTGGGGTTTGTAGGATCCATTATAATCACCTTGTTTTTGGTCTGGTAAATTGGCGTAGTGTCAATGAAAATGGTAGGATTTCACCCATAAACCAAGCCCACGTAAGAACCACATTTGGGGAATGCTTACATTTTCCTGTTCTTGGAACCATTATTGATATTGAAGGAATTGTGCAAAGTAAACCTTTTTGGCAGCTGGTTCCAGACTTTTGGGCCTCGTCACCTGTACAAAAAGTTTTGAAAATAGCACTTTTCCAATTTAAAATTATTGCGTGTAGACCGCTAGTAAAGTGGTCATTTCTAACCCCTACACATATTTTTTTAAGAGAGAGAAGGACAATGAGAGAAATAGGAAATCAACTTTATTTAGTTTTTCATGTGGCCTCGGTTGCTCCAACACTTCATTGTGCACGTGGTGCTGGGGTTTGAACCCGTGTTCTTGTGCATACCAAGCAAGCACGAAACAGCCGAACCACCACTCCAGCCCACCCCTATACATTTTTGATGGAAATAAAAACATTGAACCTCCTGTTGATATTCTCTTCCATGGTTTTCACTAACTGCATTATGAACCTGGAGGATGAGACAGCGTATTAGTCTGCTTTCTGTTGCTAAAATAAAATACCTGAGGCTGGGAACTTTTTAAAGAGATTTATTTAGTTCACAGTTTTAGAAAGTCCAAATATCATGGCGCCAGGTCTTGTTAGGGCCCCCAAGTGCATCACATCATGGTGGGTGGCGTTATGGCAGGAGAGATCACATGGTGAGACATGGAGCCAGAGAGTGATTCAGGGGTGAGGCTCAGACTCTTACAACAATTTGCTCAGAACTAATGTAAGGTTCCACATAAACTACTTCAGTTCCTTCTAAGAGCCGTTCCCCCAATCACCTAAACCACCTTCTCTAGGGCACATCCCTTTTTTTCTTTCCATATTTTTTAAAGAGAGAGGGACAGTGAGAGAGAGAGAGAGAGAGAGAGAGAGAGAATCAATTTTTTAATTTAGTTTTTCACGTGGCTTTCATTGCTCAGACACTTAGTTGTATGCATGGTACTAGGGTTTGCACTCGCGTACTTGTGCATGCCAGGCAAGCACCGTAACTGCTGAGCCACACAACACATGGACCCTTGGGGGACATAGCATATCCAAACCATAGCAGATAGTCTCTCAGTTCCTTCCAGGGATCTTATAACCTGGAGGCCTTACAATTGGATCTGGTGACCAAAGTCTAGTGCCCATGGGAGGCCAGTGCGGACTTTGAAGGGGAGCAGACATGCTTAGGCAGGTGATCTGGTTTCTCCACCACAAAGGTCCAGAGGCAAGCTGATCTCTTGGGCACAAACCTCCTTGGATCTTCTGCTTTCACTATGTAGACCCCAGAGAAGAGTTAGGTGGAATGCAAGACCACTTGGAGCTGTCCTGGAAGGCCTGCCTCTTCTCAGCTTCCTACTCTCTCCTGCCTTTGAGAAACCTGCAGTCCTCCAGGGCAGCAAAGAAGATACACAGTGCACAAGCCCCCTTCCATTGCAGGATTCCAGTTCTTTAGCCAGCTCATCCAAGGACACTAGAAGACTCCTCTTCCTTCTTCCACTGAAAATCAATCAGACATGGAGGATCCATTGGATCTGTCACCCAAAGCTACAAAGCTTACTAGTGGAGAATTCAGGCCAGATGGAAGAAAGGTGAGTTAGGCTTGGGACAGGTTTATCAGGAGGGTTTGCGTACCTCCTAGTACCCATTTTCTTTTTGAGAAATGGTTTTTAGCACACCTGGAGCACATGTCTAGTTATATTTGTAAAATGAAGTATTAAAGCATGACTAAATGTGACTCACCCAGAGCCACAGGTGGGGTGGTGAGGTCACTTGCCTCCTATGGACCAGAGGCATCTCTCTCTGCTGCCACGCCTCTTTATCGTCTCCGAAACAGAATCTCCATTGGAATAAAACTCAGTCCAGGGATCCTGCAAACTCATGCTTGTTCTTCCTACATCAGAATAAAAAGGGAAGAAGTGAATAATGCCTGAATGTTGCTGGTGCACAGAGTACCTGTGAGTTACAGGGACCCTTCAGCCAGCAAAGAATTTCACTGTTGCCATGCTGGGTGATATGAGAGTTGCCACCATAGCCAGATTCTGCTGGGTAGACCAGTTATCTCTAAACAACAGAGACACTTAGCCATTCTACATGGGCCATGTAGTTACTTTGTACAGGTTAGAAAATGCAGCTCCACAAGTCCACAAGGGCCATGACTTGGAAAGACCTCTGCCTGCACTGCAGCCTCCCTCACCCTTCACCAGCATCCTTGGGCAGCGGTGGTCTGTGCCTTGTGCACAGTGGCCCTGCGCACATCCTGGTCTCCACTGGCCTCTGTTGGGTGGGCATCCACCCCACCCTGTTCTTAACTAAGCTCAGGTGAGGCCTGAGGAGATGGAGATAGGCTCTTCTGCAGATCACTAGGGCTCACAGATAAGCAACCAGTTCTAGGAAATGGTGGGCGAGCTCCTTTGATGGACGTGAGAAGGGCCCAGGGGTGGGTGCTTGATCCTGAGGTTAGGAGTTCCAGTGCAGCTTCCTGGAGGCTTGAGGGGCATCTATGTCTGAGCTGTTGGGCAGAAACCTTTTCTTTTTCATGATATGACATGAGCTCAGGAGAGAGTCTAGGACTCTGGGTCACTGTACAGTTTCCTGGGGCTGCTGGAACAAATTCCCCCAAGCATGGTGCCTCAAAATCGCAGAAATGTATTCTCTCACAGTTTAAAGACTGGGAGACCAAACCCAAGTATCTGCAGGGCTGTGCTCCCTCTATGGGCACCTGGCCTCTCCCAGCATCTCGCATTCTGTGGCTTGGGGCCGTTCCACTCCAGTCTCTGCCCCAACCTCCCATGGTCTTCTCATATTCTCTCTCCACCACCTCTTCTCTCTCTCTTTCTCTTTCAAAGAAAATCAATAAATAAAAATTGCCTCTCACTCTGTTTGTTTTTCCTCCACCTAGTAGTGTATGTAGTGCTGGGGATTGAACCTGGTCCTCATGCATGCCAGGCAAGTACTGTACCACTGAGCCACTTCTCTAGCCCCTCTTCTGTCTCTTTAAGGACTCTTGTCATTGGATTAAAGGATCTTCAGAAAATCCAGGACAATCTTATCTCGAAATCCTTAAATTAATTACATCCATAAAGAACTTTTTTTGGTCCAAATAAATTTTGTATTTACCAGTACCTGGGGTTAGAATGTGGGTATAGTTTTTCTTTTGGGGGGAGGGTAGGACTGTCAACATGCTACACTTAAGCTCCTAGACTCCTGGCACCAATTGGTTTTTAAATTTAATTTATCCACATCAGCCTTAGGTACTGCTTAGAATTGCTGTTAGGTTAAAAAACATCATTTACATCTAAAGACAGTATGGCACTGTGTGGTCAAGGGTGTGATACTAGTTCAGGGTTTGAGTATCAGCTTGACACTTGCTGCCTGTGGGATCTTAAGAGAGTCCTTTAGCTTCTCTCTGGTTCCTTCTGTAGGTCTGGGGTTGCAGGTCAGTGGTAGAGCACATGCTTAGCATGCACGGGGTCCTGGGTTTAATCCCCAGCACCAAAATAAAGGCAATAATTATGAGATTAGCTTTATCAGAAAGCGATGACAATTAGGTCAATATAAGCAAAGTGCTGAGAATAGGACTTACCTGTTATTACACAATTTTAAATGATGCAACAGTGCATAATAGCACATAACCTGCCATTGTTTGATTTTGTCAGAGTCCCTCTCCACTTCAGAAACAGCTGAGAGGGGGGCCACTGCCCTAGGCTTAACACTCCGTGCCCACAGTCACCTGGAGCTAGGTGCTCACCTCTGTGGTAGCACAGGGCTGGAAGCGGGCGAGCAGCTCTGTTGTGGCTCCACATGACTCCCACATCCTTCCCGCTCTGGAACAGCTCTCGTCCTTTACCCGGAGATCCTCAGCAGGAACTTCAGAGCTGCTCACCCCTGAGTGGCTGTGTGCTATTGCTATGATGCTGAAGGGATCCGAGGATCCATGTCATTGAATGAGGAAGGGGCAGAGGTGGCTGTTGTCACCCTCAAGTGGAGAGTTGCAGGTGTCACAAGCCAAGTGCTACTATTGGTCCGTGATAGATTGGGATAAAGCCTGTTCTAGAATGTTTAAGAACACTGCCGCAAACCAGATGGCAGAGAAAAAATGTACCCCCAAATCACATTTTTTTGGCCTAAAGGTTAAAATATTGTCATTGCCACTGTTTTTCACCACCTTATCTTCAGATCTAGAAAAAAACTTGGAGACTCTTTCAATGTCACTCCTCCCCTCGCTTCTCATCTTAAAGGTGAAGAACCCACAACCAGGATAGCCCACAGGACTCTCAGAATGGTCCCACCACCCCTGCTCCTCCTGGAACTAAGTGCAGGTTCTCGATGGTCCTTCTGAGTTACCGTTCTTTGCCTGCAGCAAATTCCAAGGCAAATCTTATCTCCTGACAAGAAAATCACAAATTCTAAATTGCTGCACTCAGAATGATTGGTCTGAGCAGCTGTTTCAGAACTACTACCTGCGGGGCATTTCACCCCTCCATCCAGGCT
Source organism: Aplodontia rufa (assembly GCA_004027875.1). NCBI lineage: Eukaryota > Metazoa > Chordata > Mammalia > Rodentia > Aplodontiidae > Aplodontia > Aplodontia rufa. Next base: position 2,378 of record PVKS010043014.1, on the reverse strand, counting down.
TCTCTGCTCTTGAAGCCAGGGGTGGGAACCTGAGGCACTGTCTTTAATATTAGCTGCACAGATGTCTTTGTGATCTTGAGAAAATCAGCTTAACGTCCCAGCTGAATCTGTAAATAGGAACGAAAACAAGATTTACTCTCTCTGGGGACATCCTAAGAATTTTTGTCAGGCTACAAGAAGAGGCCTGAAAAAAATTTGGTCTGGGAAAGCAGAAGTAAAACTTAGCTTTTCAGGCTGCAACGGTGGCTCAGTGGTTACAGCACTTGCCCGGCATGCACAAGTACACGGGTTCAAACTCCAGCAACCCAGGTACACAGCTAAGTGTCAGAGCAACGAAAACCATGTGAAAAACTCAATAAAAATTGATTCTCTCTCTCTCTCTCTCTCTCTCACTGTCCTTCTCTCTTAAAAAAAAAAATAAAAAACAAACAAAAAAAAAAAACTTGGCTTTTCATTCTGCAAGATTGTAGCCTCCGAAGGTAAATGGATGGCAATGGAAGAAATCACGCTGAGCAAAGTTAGCCAAACCCAGAGAGTCAAGGGTTGAACGTTTTCACTCATTTGTGGAGGCTGGAGCTAAACCCAGGCGCATGTGAAAGGTAGTCAAGCTCATGCATTAGACCCAGCAAAGACGTAGCGACACATAATCTAGGGCAACCATAGGTATGGGCGGGGTGGGAGGGATAAGTGAAGAGAGGGGAGAGGGAGGGAGAATAGGGAGGGATCTAGGGAGACTATCAACATTGTAGCATACTCTTTACCCCCCTGAGAATCCAAATAATACTTGTATAATCATTTAATTCTGGAAAATTCACAATCTAAGCATTTATATCGCTTGTAGGGATGAAATGCTGAAGAATCAAGAGACTGTTGTATGGGTGATATTGGGGCAATTCTGGTTTAAGAACATATGAATATCACATTGTTACTTTACATGCATTTATGATTATATGATAGCTCAACTCCTTAATAAATATTTTTTAAAAATCATCAGAAGGCCTGCACAGCTCTCTGGCTTCAGGTAGGACTATACTTTTCTAGTGATGCATGGTTTCTCTGGTGTCCAAGAAGAGAAAAGAGATTCTGCAATGGGCTTTTATTATAGAAATTTTCTTTTTTCCTGTGCCATTACAATATTAATGGACTCAGGCATCAAGGAAGGCTGACTTCCTGAAGGCACTTTCTCTACAGGTGCTAAGTCAAAAGGAACATCCTTGTGTATCAGGGACAATGGCACTTAAATTCTAAGTGTGTCTAGTGGCCAATGAGCTCAGATGTGGCTCTGATACTCAGCTTCTCTGCAGTGGGTAAAATCTCCCTGGCTTTCAAATATTCTAACTGGAATTCTCGCCATACATCTTTTGCTTCACTTGATGATAGCCCCCGGTTCTTTTAGCCTTTCCTTGGATGTGAATCCCATGCTAGATGCAGAATTCTAACAAGGAAAATGTGGATTTTCTACAAAGTTTCAGTGTCCACCACTCCACCTTCTAGCAGAGAGGACCAGGGCCAACCTGGCCTGATTACTACAAGGATAAGAGCTCTTCACTCCACCACTCCCATGCTCTTGAGTTTTGTGCCTCTGTTTCCTCATCTGTAAAATGGAAATAACCAACTTAGAGGATCACTGCGAGGAGAAAATGAGTTAGTACAGGGAAATTGCTTAACACAGAGTTTGAAGTGATGAAAGATGCTGGGATCTCTCATGACATAAACATGATTAATTCAAGCAAATGGAATAATCCTCAGACCAAATTTTTCACTATTTATCTGAAGGGGACTTAATAAAATTCTGAAATATGTCTCAAATCTTATTCATTTTGTGCAACATAAAAAACAAGTGTAGACATACAGCTTGTGGGGTGGGGGCGCTAGGAGGATTTGTTATCATTTTAGAAATGACCTTTGTTTCTCACCCTGTTCATTTCCTCTGAGCAAGATCCCACTGCATTTAGGTCCAGTTCCTTCAGTGACATGGGGTGCAGAGGAGCCCACCTACTGTTGAGAGGCAATGTGATTTAATCGCTGGAGTATGAGGATTTGCATTAAACTAAATTATAGGTAATCACATTTACTAGCCAAGAAATCATGATTTAATAGGGAAAAATAATTTACTAAGTGCTCTATAAAATCTGTGAGTTTCTTTGTTCTCTTAAGAAAAATTAATAAGGGGCTGGAGTGGTGGCTCAGTGGTTATGGTGCTTGCCCAGCATGCTCAAGTACACGGGTTCAAACTCCAGTACCCGTGTACACAACTAAGTGCCAGAGCAACTAAAAACATGTGAAAAACTCAATTAAAAAGTTGATTCTCTCTATCTCTCTCTGTCTCTCACACCGTCCTCTCTTTAAAAAAAAAAAAGAAAGAAAAATTAATAAGT
>PVKS010043013.1:0-15050 GCA_004027875.1 Aplodontia rufa | reverse complement strand
CCTTCCACCTTCTGCCCAGGTCCTGGCTCTTTCCCGTTTCTCTCATGTGCACTTAGTCCTTTTTACTATGTGTCCTGACTCTTATGTCGCATGTATAGCAGGTTTCTCTCCACTGTTTTTCATCTCTTAATTCCCTTAATTGTAATGTATTTGAATTTCTCATTCTTCCTCGTTGTTGCTTACTCTTCTTACATAAAAGTTTTTTCCTGTTCCTCTAGAAAACCATTTTCTCTAAACTTCTGAAAGTGTTTTAATTTTGTCTTTCACTTTAGAATCTATAATGATATTTGTCCATGAAATGCGTTTTTGGAGTTAGGTCTGTTTTGACCTGTGTTTTATATTGCTTGTGATTTTTTTCCCCGTGCTCTACAGTACCTGTTATGTATCAGCTTTCCCTTTCCCTCTACATCCCAGCCCACTGAAAACTTTGTTTTGTATTGGTTCTTTCTTTATCTGTCTGCTAATACTATACTGTTTGGATATTTATAATCAGTCCTGTTGTACATTCATGTGTCACTTAAATATAGGGATACAATCTGGAATTTTTATGGTACCTCACCATTGCAAACTCAGTGTAGCATATTTACATGATCCTGGGTGGAGATCCCATTCTACACCGACCCTGTGGTGTAGCGTGTGGTTCGTATAGCATGCTGCTTTACCAGACACCCAAGGCAGTCATGCGTTAGGTTTGTTTGTAGCACCATTACTGCAAACACAAGCAATCCCTTTACTACAGAAAACCGTGCAGAAGTGGCCTACTTTGACCAAAAGGTCCTTGAGCAAAACATTGTTGCGTGGCATGTGATGGTACATTAGACAAGCTAGCATCTTCTGCTTGAACGACGTTGGCCATTCTTACATGGTTCTTATTCATATTAGGATTGGAATGATAGCTTGACCATTTGACCACTTTGAAGTCTGTTTTGTAGATTTATGAAATTTTGTCAGGCTTTCATATGGGAAAGGTGAACTTCGGTGACACTGAGTTGTTCCTAACACACATGCGATCTTTCCACTTACCCTATTCTTTGGCGTTATCAGAAGAAATTTTCAAATTGTTGTTTATTGATAGTTATTTTTGTTTGGTAGTTGGTTAAATTTGTTCTCAAGTTAGCCAGTTTCAAACTTAGAGCACCCTCCTGGTGTAAGCACAGTGTGAGTTCTTGCTAAGGTGCTTAGGGCCTTGCTTTGTTGCTGTGGCTACCTTTGGATTTGCGATCCTCCTTCTCAGCTTCTCCAGCCACTGGGATCACAAGCGTGAGCCTCCCCATCTCGCAAAGGTGGTTTTGCTCTGCGGGTGCTTTTCTGAGAAGTTCAGTTCTTGCGTTGGGATTCATCTGTTTGAGGAAGTGAGTGCAAACAGAGTACATGTTTTGATGATCAAATCGTGGAGACCACAGAACTGTGACAACATCTCACGTGCAGTGAGTAGAGCCCTTCTGCTGTACTGGCTTGCACTTTTGCGGGATATTTTAGAGCTCAGTGGCCCTTGAAGATGTGTCTGTGACCTTCACCTGGGAAGAGTGGGCTTTGCTGGATCTTTCCCAGAAGAACCTCCACAGAGATGCCACGCTGGAAGTCGTCAGGAACCTGTCATCCATAGGTAAGAAGGGTGTTCTGTTACTTCATCTAAGATAAAGCAAGTGGGAGTTTTTTCTCCCTTCATGAATTTGGAATCTGGAAGGGGAGTATTTTGGGTAATAAATCAGGCCTAATATTGTTTTGTTCTGTAGCATAAATCCCGTATTTTTTTTCTTTTATTTCTTTTCCCACCATTTTCTTTCTTTCTTTTTTTTTTAAAGACAGAGGGAGAGAAAGAGAGAATCAATTATATTTATTTTTTCATCTGGCCTTTGTTCTCCAACAGTTAGTTGTGTGTGTGGGGTTTGAACTCGGGTCCTCATGCATGCCAGGCAAGTGCTCCAACTGTTGAACCACTGCACCAGCCCACCACATTTTTTATTGGTGCATTATAGGTATACATATTGTAAATTTCATAATTTGTTTTTAAATCATGATTCATAATGATTATTTTGGGTCTACATTTTAAAGTGGGAGGACCAGAACATCATAGGTCTGAACCCAAATCCTTGGAGAGATCTAAGGTAATTAATTTATACTCATGAGAGGACATAATCCCTTGAGAGAATTGCTAGAATTATAGGATATACTAGCATCCTATAATTTTAAAAACAAGTAGACAAGAAGCATGATATGAATTATATATGTATTTTTAGCAAATTTTCAGAAGGTGTATGAACTTTAATGTAAGATGCATGTGTAGTATTTTCAAAACAATTGGTATGTTGGCAGTACTAAGAAATCACATTTATGATACCCTGTTTTAGTAGCAGCTATGGAGAAGCATTGTTGCAATGTAATCATTACATTTACTTTCTGTTTAGACATGACAGAAAACTAGTACCTTCCCTGATATTGGTAATCTTGTAAGTCCATTATGCATTTTTGTTTTAAAGAGAAAGAGGGACAGTGAGGGAGAGAGAGAATCAGTTTTGTTTCGTGTTTCGTGTGGCCTTTGTTGCCCTGATACTTTATTGTGTACGTGGAGCTGGGGTTCAAACATCCTCGCTAATGCCAGGCAGGTGCTGTAACCACTGAGCCACTGCTCCAGCCTGGATTATGTATTAATGAATATAAAAATATTAATGAGCCAACCATAAATTATGCTTGTAATTTTGTTACAAAAGTCATATGATAGGCTCTGGAAGAATTTTAAGAAGGTAGTCAGTATGCAAAAGCTTTCAGTGAGATTTCAAATTTTACCTTTGTTTGTTTGTTTGTTTGTTACTGGGGATTCAGCCCAGAAGCATTTATCTACTGAGCCACATCCCCAACCCTTTTTATTTTTTATTTTGAGGCAAGTCTCACTCAGTTGCTCAGGGACTCACTAAATTGCTGAGGCTGGCTTTGAAATTGGCAATGCTCTTGTCTCATCCTACCAAGCTACTGGGATTACAGGCATTTGCCATACCACCTACCTCCCAAATTTACTCTTAAAAAGAATATCCTGGGCTGGAGCGGTGGCTCAGTGGTTTCGGCGCTTGCCTGGCAAGCACGAGGACCCGGGTTCAAACCCCAGCACCACGTACACAACTGAGTGTTGGAGCAACTAAACCCATGTGAAAAACTAAATAAAGTTGTTTCTCTCTTTCTCTATCTCTCTCACTGTCCCTCTCAAAAAAAAAAAAAAAAGAATACCCTACTAGAGTAAGTCCATTTGAAACCATTAAGTGTAGACAAGTCTTCATTTATCCTCTTTTCCTTAATAGGCATGTCATATCTCACTGTGCAAACAAATCATGAGAGAATGTGGAGTGAAAGGTAATCCATATGAACTTAAACCAAATAGGAAATCCTGCATTTGTCTTACAAGTGTTCAAAGACAAGTGGCAATGCACACTATGAATGAACTTTGAGTGTTTGACTTGTGGGAAAGATTCAGATGCTCCAGGTGTTTTAAAGAATACGGGCAATCTCATATTGGAGAGGAGCCATATAGATGTAAACAATGTGGGAAAGACTTCACTAGTTCAAATTGTCTTCAAATACATGTACAAAGTCATACTGGAGAGAAGCCTTACAAATGTAAGTGATATGGTAAACCCTTCCTTGGTTCTGCTTATCTTCACATATATCAACGAACTCTTAGAGGGCAAACCTTATAGATGTAAACAGGGTAGGAAAGTCTCATTACTACCTACCTTCACAGACACAAACAAATTCATACTGGAGAGAGGCTTTATGAATTTGGGCAATGTGATAAAGCCTTCACTCGGTCCACTCACCTTCACTTACATGAACAAATTCATACTGGGGAGAAATCTTATGGATATAAGCCATGTGGTAAAACCTTCATTACTTCTAATTTCCTTCACAGATATGAATATTCTCATACTGAAGAGTTGCTGTATGAATGTAAACAATGTGCAAAAGCCTTGACTTGTTCCAGTCAACTTCAAAAACATGAACAAATCATACTGGGGATTATAGGGCCCCCTATGAATGTTCCCAAAATCATACTGGGGAGAAACCTTATGGACGTAAACAAGGTGATAAAACCTTCTTTTCTTCAACTAACCTTCACGAACATGAGCAATCTCCTAAAAGAGAGAAGCCTTACAAATGTAAGCAATGTGGAAAAGCCTATAATTAATCCAGTCACCTTCACAGACATGAACAAACTCATACTGGACAGAAGCCCCATGAATGTAAACAACGTGGGTAAAACTTCGCTTGTTCTGCTTCCCTTCTAATCCATAGGTGAACTCATACTGGAGAAAAACCCTATGAGTGTAAGCAATGGGGGGAAGCCTTCACTTCTGCTTTCCTTCAAACAGATAAATTAACTCATACCTGTGAGAGGCCCTAGGATTGTAAGCAGTGTGGGGAAGGCTTCACTCATTCTGCTTTCCTTCAAATACATAAACCTATAGTGGAGAGGCCCTCTCCACTATATGTAAATATGTAAGTAGCGTGTGGGAACGCCTTCTTACATTGAAACACATAAATGAACTCATACTCGGGGAAAGCTTTTCAAATGTAACCAGTGTGGGAAAGCCTTCACTAGTTCAAATTGCCTTCAAAAATGAAATGAACTGGGGCTGGAGCGGTGGCTCAGTGGTTTCGGCGCTTGCCTGGCAAGCGCGAGGACCCGGGTTTGAACCCCAGCACCACGTACACAAGTAAGTGTTGGAGCAACAAAGGCCAGGTGAAGAACTAAATAAAGTTATTTCTTAAAAAAAAAAAAAAAGAAAGCAAGAAATGAACTCCTCTGGGAGAGAAGGCTTACAAATTTAAGCAGTGTGGGAAAGACTTCACTTCGTCTTACTTCACAGGCATGAGCAAACTCACACTGGAGAAAAGCCCTGTGAATGTAAACAATGTGGGAAATCTTTCACTAGCTCTGATTACCTTCAAATACATAAACACGTGCCAGAGAGAACCCGTATGAATACCAGGGAGGGAGAGCCTTCACAGAATTCTACTTACTTTTGAAATAACCTCATACTTGAGAAAACCTTATGTATGTAATAAGTGTGGTACAGCCTTTACTAGTTTGGCTCACCTTAAGAGAAATTAAGGAACTCATTTTGGACAGAAGCCCTATTTTAAAAAAATATGTAAAATGCCTTCTCTTTTATTATGGCTCCCTTTTAAACCTGAAAGTAGTTGTATTGGAGAAAAGTTCATTGAAGGCAAAAAGCTTGAGAAATCATCTAATATTCCCAGTCACCTTCAATGACAGGATTCATAGGAAAGGTGTTGAGTGTGAATATATATATAGTTGTTGAGTGCTCTCTGTTGGCTTAAATCATTTCACTTCCTGGGACCAGAAGTCCTCTGTGTGATGTTTCCTTTTCCTTCCTATACATGAAAGTACTCATAGTGGAAAGAAGACACGTGAATGTGAGAAATGTGGGTAAGCTTCCACTTTTTCCAGTTCCTTTGAAAGGCGAAAAAGGATTCACAGTGGTGAAAACCCCTGTAAAGGCATCCAGTGTTCTCGATCTCTTCATGTTACTCAGCCTTCTTGCTGTTCACATTACATGAAAAATTCACCTTACAGAGGAAAGATGGATTAGGGGTCACATGACCACAGCTTTCAGTTCCTCCTTGTGGGAAGCGTATAGGCCATGAGGCTGTGTACGTGCCATGAGGCAGGTCAGTTACTGGAAGGTGGCTGAAAGGTTAATTGTCAAGAGAGATTGATTATCTGACCTTCGCAGAAACCAGGTGTGTGCTCTTTAATGGCTGATATGCATCTTGCTTGGAATAGTCTCCCCTGGCCACATGCCGAGGTGGTCCGGTAAATTGTAACTGTATGTATGGTCCGGTAAATTGTAACCTGTATGTAACTTCTGAGGTATGCTGAAGTAGATGAATTTTGTAACTATATAACTGCACTAAGAAAGAAATAAAATAAGAACTTCTTTTTGCACGAACTATGGCTGTTGTCTTGTTAATTCGCTGGACGAACGTGGCACCTCCTTGGGTGGCTCTGTTTCTTGGTCCCTCATGGTGGAAGAGCTGAGCAGAGTTGCCCAGGTCATGGCATTAGGAAAGAGGAGTGAGAGGTAGAGGAATGGGCCAGCAACCAGGTGCCTGAGGACTGTTTTTGTTTAAGGTCACTATTTTTGTAAGTCATCTAAGTACGGTAGTTAAAAAGAAATTGGACTGGGGCTGAAGTGGTGACTCAGCAGTGTCACACTTGCCTGGCAAGCATGAGGACCCTGGTTTGAACCCCAGCACCACATACACAACTAAGTGTTGGAGCAATGAAAGTCAGGTGAAAAACTAAAATTCATTCTCTCTCTCTGTCACTCTCCCCCCTCTCTCTCTCTTTAAAAATAAAGAGGGGATGGAGTGGTGGCTCAGTGGTGGCTCAGCGGCCGCTTGGTTGGCATGCGCAAGTACACGGGTTCAGACCCCAGCACCCATATACACGGCTAGGTGTCAGAGCAGTGAAGGCCATGTGGGAAAATCAATAAATATTGATTCTCTCTCTCTCTCTCTCTCTCTCACTATCCTCTCTTTAAAAATAATAAATAAATTAGACTGGTTTAAATCAGATAAATACTTATGGAGCAAACTATGTTAAACAAGCATTGAAAAATCATTGAAGTACTCTTTCTTTGAGTTTGAACCCATCTTGTATCTCCCATCTGGTTTCATCCACTCCCCAACACACCCTCAAATATTTCTCCTCTCTGGGGCAAAGGCTGGAGGAGCACCCACAGGTGAACCTTCAGGTCATTTCCATCTGCAATGGGACTTGTTGCTGCTCATTGTTATTTCTACCCATTAGCTTCAAGGTGTGGTTTCTGCATTTGAACAAGACCTCAAATGGGGCCTCACAGTTGTGACTGCTGACCTTGTGCCATTCTCATTGACCTTGACGAGTCCAGAAAGGTCTCACTAGGTGAAAAACTACCTACCCAGAGGTGAAGAAAGAGTTAATCCTCTGTTTGGGTGGACCCTAGTTCTCCTGGAAAACATCATATAGTAAGAAATTTGGAGGGGGGCTGGACTGGTGGCTCAGCAGTTGGAACACTTGCCTGGCAAGCATGAGGACCCATATTCAAACCCAGCACCAAATATACAGCTAGGTGTCAGAGAAACAAAGGTCAGATAAAAAAATAAATAAAATTGATTCGCTTTCTTCCTCTCTTTTGAGAGAGAGAGAGAGGAAACAAATTTGGAGGGTGTGAATGGTGGTTCAGCATTTATGGTGCTTGCCTGGCACGTGTGAGGCCACGGGTTCCAGCAGCACCTACACAAGCAAGTGTTGGCGCAATAAAAGCCACATGAAAAAATAAAGTTGACTCTCTCTCACTCTCTCACTTGAAAAAATTAAAAAAAGAAATTTGGAAGAAGCATCATATTTGTTTTTTGGGGCTTTTTTTGTTTGTTTTGGTTTTGTTTATCCTCTACTGTTGATGTGGTTTTTGAGATGAGTTCAGATTCTCTCCTCCTGCTGGCAAATGGAGTCTAGGCTGAGTATAGATTCCAGCAGCCAAAATAGCCTGTTTTTAGTGTTTGCAGCTATTCACAGTTAAAACTGAGAATTTGGGCTGGCTATAGGTTTCTGCATCCAAAATAGTGTTAGCAGCGCCCCAGCTAAGAGCTGGGATTTCCCTGCTACTTTTGAGCAGTGCATTGCAGCTCTTGGTGTGGTGGAATTCACCGTGGGAATTCGGCATCAATCTTTTGGGTTCTTGTTTCAGGAGTTTGAAGAATAAAATCCATGGACAACCACAGCAGGAGGAGTAAAAGGAGTAGGGTTTATTTAAGGAAGAAGAGCAGAGACTCCGCAAGGCGAAGGGGTATCTGGAAGCAGAATATCCTCTAATGGAGGTTCAGCCAGGGCTCATATTGATCTTGGGTGTGAGCATAATTAACATTCTTGCAAAGCAGGCATTGAGAAATGTGTCTACATCTTGGTTGAAATCTATGCAAAACAGGCTTTGAAAGTAAGAACCAAAGTCGTTGGTTAAAATTCAAGCAAAACAGGTACAATTCTCTCCAAGATCCCATCTGTGTCCACCCCCACTTCTTAGTTTTCTGCCTTCTGGGGCAAAGGAATTGCTCCCACAGGTGAGCCTCACGATCCTTTGCAGATGAAGGCCCTGAGCAGATCTGTTAATGGCTCTCTACTGACTAGCTTCTAGGTGTGGTTGAATGGGGCCCATGGTCCTGACTACCTAGCCATTTTACTCTCTCTCCTAAACTGTCTCACTGTGATCTCTCTTCCTTTCCTTCTCTCTCTCCCCCTGTTTGAACTGTACTTCACTTGTAATAGAATTCTCTGGCTTGGTGTTTCGTATCCGAAAGTTAAATTGTCTTTCATTTGGACACGAAACAGATTCATGAAGCTTCAGTTCTCCTATGACAAGCAGAACCTCACCAACCCTTAACAAGTCCCCCAAATCCTCTTACCCTGGGCCTCAGGACTGGCTCCTCCCTTGGAGTCTGGCTCCTTTCCTCTCCATTGGGTACGTGAATAAAACATTGTACTGCTAAGTGCTCTGGGCCTGTGTCACGCACACCTGCTCTGTCACAATAACTACAGTTATTACCTTTTTTATTTTTATTTTTTATTTTTGCCTTTGAGTGCTCATTTATTCAGTCCACACAGCACACATCTCTGTCCTAGCACTATATCCTAACACCACTCTAGGGGACCGACTCACCAATCCATGTCCTCTTGGTTCCCATGCTAGCGAGGCTTGGATTCTCTGGATTGGTGCATGTCTCCATCTCTTGCTGGCTGGAGAAGAGCCTGCCACCGACTCGTAGGATGTCTTCTTTTTTCTTGAGACGGTCCATTTTGTACGATTTCTAACGTCTGTATGCTGTAGTGCCTCGCAGGACAGTTGTTCTCCCCTCGCAAGGTTTGGATACTTGCCTTGTCCCTCACAGGGCAGTTGGCATCACACAGGGTTAGGCAATTCTAACTCACAGGGTAGTTTATATTACACAGCGTTTGTCACAGTCAAGATATTATTTAATTCTTATATTATGCTCCTAACAGCCTGAAAATCTGGGCTTATGAGATATGCATTTTTTTTTTAAGAAAGAGGGGACAGTGAGAGAGAGAAGCAATTTTTGTTTAGTTTTTCATGTGACTGCCATTCCTCGCAGACGTTGTTGCGTATGTGGTGCTGGGGTCTGAACTGACGTCCTTGCGCATGCCAGGCAAGCGCCGCAACCGCTGAGCCACCGCTCCAGCCCCGAGATACGCAGTTTTAAAATAATCCTCATACAGATCCCAAGTGTAAGTCGACGGTGTGCTTGCACATAACATTAACGGAGCCTCCTGCACCCGGAGAAACGCAAACACCCGGGCAGAGTACAGTGCAGCTCGGGGGCCACCCGTGAAGGGCTGCAGCCAAGAACCTCCTTCAGCCAGGGATTGGATTACGGCAGCTGTCACTCTGGACTCAGGGCGGTGCCTGAAGCCTGTCCATCAGGGGCCAGACGCAGAGGAAGGGCGGGCTTCCGCAGTCTCGGGGCTCTTCTTCAGCGGCTCTGCTCCTTCCCAGGGCCCCGGTCCTGCTGCGGAGGTCTCGGTGGCTCTGCGCCGCGTGTGTTCCCACAGGTTCGGTGCGCGGAGAGCTCTCCGGAAGATGCCAAGTGACCACTGAGGACAAGACCGGTGGGTGTGGGGCCAGAAATGGGGGCATCCGTCCAGCGCCTGCCGTGGGGACCCGACATCCGGGTCAGCTGCGGAGCGTGGAGCGGAATCCTCGCTGGCCCGGTCTCATGTGTCCCTGTCCCCCGCTCTCCTCGGGGTGGCGGGTCCCCGAGGTCAGCTGCGGAGCGCGGGGCGGAGTCCCTGCTGACCCGGTCGCCCAGGGGCCCTGTCTTCTGGGCCCTTCCCTGCTGGTGACTTGCTGGAGCATCCTGGGCAGGTTCTGCAGCCCAGTTCGTGCAGAGTGAGCGGTGAGCTGGGGAGAGTGCGGGAAGGTGGAGGAGGCTGGAACCTGCAGCAGTGGCTGTAATGTCCAGGTCCTTCTTTTCTCCCCAGAAGTAAACGGTATTCTCTATTCGCACGGTCTTCTAAATGTGCTGGAAACAAAATCGCAAAGCCACTTTCCTGGCCTTCCTCGTGGGTTCTTGTAGGACTGTCAGTAAACCGCTAAAATTCCAGTCCCTCCTCCAGGTCACATCATTGTCAAATGGTTTGTTCTCCATGCTACGTTGAAGTGGACACATACCCAATTGTAATTTTTTCACAGATTGATGGCACTTTTCAAAATATTTTTGTTTGTAAATGTTTTCCATGAGAGGAACGCAGAACATTTAGGTGAACTCCACTACAAAAAAAAATCTTGCACCTTGGCTGGAGCCATTACTGGCTCAGCGGTTACGGTGCTTGCCCAGCATGCGCAAGTACACGGGTTCAAACCCCAGCACCCACGTACACAACTAAGTGTCAGAGCAATGAAAGCCATGTGAAAAACTCAATAAAAATTGATTCTCTCCCTCTTTCTCTCTCTCTCTTCCTCTCTCTTTCCCCTCTCACTGTCCTCTGTTTAAAAAAAAAATCTTGCACCTCCATTCCTTTCTGTACCCTGGGCTCCTCCCCCAAACCTTATCAGTGTCTTTGTGAGACTCAAGGATCTCTCGGATGTCTGCCTGCTAAACTGAAAGAATGAAATTCACAGACCCAAAGGGTGAGAGCCAAGTGACAGGATTTATTACATAATAGAAAACAGAGTTCCCACAAGTGGGTGGGGCAGGAGGAGGAACTGCTGCTGAGTGGCCCTTGTCTAGGAGTCTACGTGTGAGAACAGGTATGGCTTGAAGACCAGAGGCTAGAGATTTAATTTCATTTAGTTTTTATTGTTTGCTGGCCATAGCTTTTATCGAGGTAAGCTTTAAATGGAGCCCTAAGAGATTTCCATAAGGTATAAAAAGCACCTCACGGAAGCTCCCACGATGTGTTACTGTTCTACCCTCCTAAGAGTATAACAAGCTCCTAGGAGAGCCTGAGAACCCCAAAAGGACAAGAATGACCTAGAGCGAGCCAGGTGTTTTAGCATCTCATCCTTCTACAGTCCTGCGGGAGAAAGTAATCAACGTCTCCATTCTGTAGTGAGGAAAGCGAGGCCTCAAGATATTGAAGGTTAGACAGCTGGTAAGTGGCAGACTGGGATTATATCCAGAACTCTTCTAGCCCAGAGCCACTTCAGTCCACACTGCTGTGCGGCTTCCTAAGGAAGAGCGAGCCATTCAGTGTGAGGAGATGTGGAATGTGTGTGTGTGTACACACACACTGTAGGAGGCAGGGAAACCTAAGGGATGTCCAGGAAGGTTGTGCAGCCCGTGGCGCTGAGCCAGTGAGGAACCAGGGAGGAACCTTGTGCTCTTCCTGAGGAAATGGTCATTGCCTCCTCTCTGGGCCTGCCGGCTCTTCTGGACACCCAGTCTTGCAAGACCTTGACTAAATGGTACTTTTCCTGTGCCGTTGCCTCTCAGTCCATTCTTTGGATTTAAGCAAATGAGCTTGTTTCTCATATTGGTTTTGTGGGTGATTTCAATTGGAATTCCAGGGCTAGCTTTGGGAAGGTTACCCTAGAAAAGAAGCAGAAAAAAAATCACTGTTCCATTGTAACTGGGCACAAGTGAGTACCTTTCCAGAATGACACTTTTGATTTTCCTGTTGACATTAAATGCAGTTGGCTTAAAATATTTTCTCTGTAAACACTTGAGTTTGAGTTATTTTCCTGGATTGTTCAAACACTGAGTCTTTTGTGTTGAAAACCTGACTGAGAAGCAGAGATTCTAGAGCCCAGAGAGTATAATCTAGGCCAGTCTTGATCCTGCAAAACCAAGCCCTGATGGTCCTGTTAGCCCTTTCTGGGCAGCCTCCTTTGCAGAGGGCCCTGGCTGCTCACACCAACCCTGGAAGGACGGTTAGATTGAGAGAAGGTTCAGAGCTCTGGATAGCAGGGGCCCTCAGGCAGATGTGGATGGGAATGGGATGCAAGGGCTAAGGGATGCCCTTTCTGCAGGCGTAGTTGATATCCTGTGCTGTTCTCTGACTGTCAAATGAAACCCAGATTTGAATGAGAACTGCGGTGGGGTTGAAGGAACCACGTGTAAGATCTGCAGGCCTCCCACAGCCTATGCAGAAAAGGGCTGCTTTCTCAGGGAGGGAGAGATAGGTTAGGAAGCAGTGAAGGGGCAGGGCAGCCAGGAGAGTGGCAGGATCCGATCCCTGGTCAGAGAATTTTATTAGAAGTCAGCTTGTTCTCAGGAGGGGTCAGGAACTGGGGGTCTTACATTGGCTCAGTCTGAGGGTGGGTAAGAGTTCAGGGTCCTGGAGGAAGGACAGAAACTTGAGTAAGTTGATTAGCAAGTATTTGTTCTGATCACGGAGGAGAAAACTGTTGTGCTTAATTGCTTATGAAGACCAACGGGGTGGGGATTTTAGGATCAGTGTTTTTGTGCCATAGGTTAAAAGGGAGAGCATCTTCTAAGCTGTAGTGGGAAGGGCATCTCTGAAGGAAGCTACTCTAGCAGAATGTGAAGGATGTGAATTGCTTCAGTCATGGCTGTTTCCCAGGTTCCCCTCTGCCCCTTGTACCTTTGCCACTTCCCTTTCTTTAAATGTGGCTTCCTTTGGGCGTTTTGGAGTTGTATCCTTCATTTTAAACTGATGAACATGTATTTTCATGAGCCACAAATATTTCAGAATTTTTCATTGATCTGAATGTAAGATTTTAATTTTCTGTGTTAAAAATGTGAGTGGACTGAGTGTTGTGGTCTGCAGAAAAAGAATTTTTCAAATCATGTTTTACTTGTTTCATGCTCAGTTTAATAAGATTCTCAGTGCTGGGGATGTAGCTCAGTGGTAGAGCCTTGCCTAGCACAGTTGAGATGCAGATTCCATCCCAAGGCCTACCAAATATGTATACACATACACACACCAGTAATAGCTGCGATTAGCAGAAAACTCTGAAAAGGCTGCTTTTCTGTCAGGATAGAATGTGTGGGCCCTGGGTGGTTCTGCTGCCTCCCTGATCTCACAGTCCTGATTCTTCACAGCTCATCCATCTGTCATGAAGCCGAGTGTTACTAGGATTGGTCTCTCGAGTTTTCAACACCCTGATGTTACCGTTAATATGTTTAATGTTAAGCAGAAAAGGTGTTTTCTGTGTGGTTTCCTTCAGTGTGCTGCTCATGTGCTGCTGTCTGAGGCTGGGCTCACCCCATTTCTCACCTCTTCCCCTGCTGACGGGACTTGAGTGTGTCATGGTTACTGATGTAATTAACAGACTCATTCTTGTTTGCCTCATCAGTTTTGTACACATTGGAGAAGCATTGTCAGGTTGTTGATTAAGGACACATTCGGATCTGTAAAAAATGCCAGTGCAATGTGTGGATCAGCTCTGACCCTTCCCAAGTGTATGCCTGTCCCTTGTAGCCACTTCTGCTTATTGATTGCCATGCGACTGTATATGGTTTTTTACTGAATACCACTTATGAGAACAATTTTTCTGAGTTTTTCCATGTTCTTGTTTCTGATTTTGTAAACTCTGCACATGAACTCATTTTCCTTTGTAGAGACTGAAGATATTCCCGTCAGGGAGCAGCCTTCTTCTCTCTCTACCTTAGGTTGATGCAGTGTTCTTAAATTTTTCTTTGTTTAAGAGAAAGGGGCAGTGAGAGAGAAAGAGAGAATTGATTTTGTTTAGTTTTTTCATGTAGCTTTTTTTGCTCTGATGCTTCGTGAAGTATGTAGTGCTATGGTTTGAAACTGCGCCTCGCACATGCCAGGCAAGCGCCATTACTGCTGAGCCACTGCTCCAGCCCAAGTGTTCTTAATGTTAATCACCTTAAATTCATCCATCTCTTCTTTGGACTTT
Organism: Aplodontia rufa; assembly: GCA_004027875.1. Lineage (NCBI taxonomy): Eukaryota > Metazoa > Chordata > Mammalia > Rodentia > Aplodontiidae > Aplodontia > Aplodontia rufa. Next base: position 1,152 of record PVKS010043013.1, on the reverse strand, counting down.
ATTTTCTCCAGTAGGTCAGGGGGCATGTTGGGCTCCCAGAGGTAAATCCGGGTTGGGATTGAGCCCTCCTGGGGCCACATTTCAGTAGCATCTGGCTCCCTACTTGGGAATGAATGCAATTGACCCTCTGCATGTGGGTTTCATTCTGAACTGTGGGTAAAGCAGGCCCCTCCTGAGCAGGACAAGGGTTTGCTTTTGCTCTCTTTATCACCATGTAACTCTACTTTGCTGTGCTTTTAATAAGTGGATTCCCCTGTTGTCTTTTTATTCTTGTGCTGAAAATGAATTGACTGTCATACACAGTGTGAGTAGACCTTGACCAAGTAGCATCATCCCAAATGATGGATGTCTGCTCCTTCCCTTCCAGTCTGCCCTGAGCTGGCACTTCCCTCTCTGAGGTCAGACACTGGATCCATAACTCCTAACATGTGCTTATGACACTGTGTCCAGCTAGAAGATGCAGGATGGGCCTCCTGAGAGCAGGAAGAGAATGGGGCCTGCTTTGGAATCCTGGGACTTACTCCTGCCTAAGTGGAAATGTCCCTTGGGTGGGGCAGGTCCCCTGGTAGAGGGGAAATCCTGCTTGATACAAACTGCTTTGAAGAACCTGTCCTTCTGGACTCATGACTCTGATACATGTCCTGTAATTTGGGTCCCTAAAAATGTGGTGATGTGAGCTGGTGTATAAGAGGGGCTTCTGGAACCTTCTCACTCAGCAGGCAGCTGGTGGCAGCTGGTGGCCTTCCACAATCTCACAGGTCTTTATCTCTCACCCTGTGCAGCTCAGAATCCTCCTCCAGGAGTCTGTGTTCTCTGTTCTGTGAGGTCCACGTACTCTGGCTCAGCTTTTCCTGTGACCTGCAGGTGGTATGAGATCCATCAGAGAAAACAGGGACCCCCCAGAAGCCAGAAAATGGTGAGTGTGTGTGGCCAGGACTCCCAGGGGGAGGTGGACTGGTGGAAACTGGTGAGAAGGAGCTGAGGGCTTACTCTGTCTGCTCTACTGCCAGCTCCAGAGTCAGTCACCCCAGACCTTAGCACCTGCCGGTGAACCCTGGGCCCATCAGTCCCTACTGGCCATGGAGTGGGTTGGTCCAGGGTGGGATCCAAACCCTGTATGCACAGCTGGACCACTGTCTTGCTCTCAGTGTG
>PVKS010043012.1:0-15124 GCA_004027875.1 Aplodontia rufa | reverse complement strand
GTTGTAGGCTTAATATCCAGGTCTTTGATCCATTTTGATTTAATTTTTGTGCAGGGCGAAAGATAAGGATCTAGCTTCAGTTGTCTACAAATGGCAGTCCAGTTTGTCCAACACCATTTGTTGAACAGGCTATCTTTCTTCCACACTATACTTTTGCCCCCTTTATCAAATATCAAATAGTTAAAGATATGGGGGTTTTAAAGACAGGAACTTTGAAGCCAGGGTGCCTGGTTTGAATCCCTGCTCTTACTCTATGTGTAATGTAAATTTAACCTCGGCTTACGTTACTTCACCGTTCTGTAAAATGGAAAGTATAATAGGACCTGCCTCATACGACTATCAATACAGATTAAAGAAGTCAACATTTATAAAACATTTAAAATAGTACCTGGTACATAGTCCGCATTTGTGCTGTATAAATACTGTTTTTAAGAAAAATTTTAAATGAAGAACTAAGGTTGGGGACGTTGCTCAGTGATAGTGTGCTTTCATGGCATGATGCCCTGGGTGATCTCTAGCACTGTTTAAAAAAAAAACGAAAGAAAAGAAAAAAAAGATTAAAAGTAGATAAGAATGACATATCAATCAAATATAGAGGTGGTATTAGAAGTCAAATGTGGATGAAAAGACTGTAGGGTTATGACACTGCCCTGGGTTCTCTTAGAGAAATTGCATGTGGCACAAGCTGTACTATGAAAATACATGCACTCTTCTGCAAGTTTGAATAAGTGATCCAAATAATGTGGGCTTTCTTCCTTTCTGCCTTGCCCAACAGTTCCAAAATTCTTCACTCCTCAGTTCTAGTATGAGTTGTCCTCTGATTCTGAAATGATGTAAACATTTACTGGGATGCGTTGGAGTAGAAAAGCTGGCTGCCCAACTAGCCAGCAAATCCATGGTTAGGAGCTGGTATCATGAAAGCAGTAGCATGGTTAATTCAGCTGGCCGTGTTCGGGACCCGGGATGGTGTCACAGCTCTTTTATGTTATCCTTAAAGACTCGGCTCCTGGTCCCGAATGTTTCATGGTGCTCATTTGGTGGTGTTGATGCAACAATTCCTGTGTAATTATTCTATTACATGTCTATTAATGATGCTTACTAAAGATCTCTTCACTTTTTCAAATCTGTTCTTTCATTTGGTGATTTGTACTGATTCTTAAATAGACAAAAGCTACATTAAAATATGACTCATAGAATTCTTCATACTTCATTCCATTCATGCATTCATTTACTCCCCAAACATGTGTTTACCACATTGGAAGAAATCCATATCAATTGTATAAGCAAATATAATGATGGTAATATTTGCAGATGTTTAACCAGTATGTTTTGATGCCCCCTCAAATCACGATTCCATGCACCTTCTACCTACAAGTCTGATTCGTGAAGGGTCTTCCCCAAGGAGGAAAGACTGGGTGCTATCGAGAAGAAAGAGGCCATGGAATGCGTTATGCCTCGTAGCCAGGCTCCAACCATGCAGCAAGATGATCCCATCGACCAGAACTCTCTAAATTTCCCCTAGGCAGCTGAGCACAAAACTGTTAGAGATTATTCCCCGGCTCATTTTACCAAGGAAGCAATGGAGACTCAGAGGTGAAAGATGTACCCAAGGAAGTTAGTGGCAAGCCAGAGCGTGACCTCAGGGCTCTTCTCAGAAGCCAACATTTTGAACTTTACACCACTGTGTCATTGTCACTTGGTGAGTGTCCAGGTTTTCACCCATCTCCCATTTTTACCCTTAATACACCTTTATGGTCAAGGGAAATAGATTATTTTTTAAAATATTTTTAATTTTTAGCTAATACATAAAAACAAACACTGTACATAGTAATGGAATACCATGTGATATATTGATATATCCACACATCGCATAATGTTTAAATCAGGTTAAACATGTCTGTCTCCTCATATATTTATCATTTCTTCATGATGAAGTATTCAAAATCCTTTCTTTTAGCTTTTTGGGAAATACAGTACATAATCGATCTATAGTCACTGACTGTGCAAAGCTATATCAGAGCTTCTTACTCGTAATTCATACCCATTGATCAGCCTTTCCCTGTCTCCCCTGCAACACACTCTCCCCAGCCTCTGGTAATTGCTACTCTCAATGTCTATGAGATCTGCTTTCTTAGATTCTACATGTAAGAGGGATTATTCAGTACTTGTCATTTTGTGCCTGGTTTGTTTCACCTAACATAATGATCCATTCTATCCATGTTGTCACCAACGACCGCATTGTACTCTCCTATGGTCAAGTTGTGCTCCATTGTGAATATGGACCATATTTTCTTTATCCTCCATCAGTTGATGGACACCTAGCTCTCAGTAGTTGTGTGTCATGCTACAGTGAGCATGGAAGTACGGATATCTCTTTGATGGTAAGTTCATTTCCTTTTGTTTTATCCCCAGGAGTGGGACTGCTGGATCATATGATGGCTCCAGTTTTAATCTTTTGAGGAATGTTCACACAGCTTTCCATATGGCTAAGTTACATTCTCACCAACAATGTGCAAGTGTTCTCTTTTCTCTACATCCTCGGCAGCTCTTATTATCTTTTGTCTTTTTTTATAAAAGCCCTTCTCACTGGAATGAGAAGGTATCTCGTGGTTTAGATTTGCAGAAATTGTTTGCTTTGATGAAATCCATATTTCATCATTGCTGGGTGTTTCTCTTAAGAACAAAGGTGACGGTAGTGAACCCCGCTGTGAATGATTCCATCTGTTGGTCATTTGACAGGAGGTGGCCAGGAGTGGCCAAATTGAAGTGGTTAAGATCAGCAGTGCCTTGAATGGTGGCCATTCTAGCTTTAATTTTAATCTTAAAAATGATTTGACACTGCCCTTGAGGTGCCTGGCCATGAAAGAAAACACTTTTTACTTATGATTAAATGTGAATTTAGGACAGCTGATAATCCTCTGATTGGATCAGTGTGTGAGCTCTGAGGACATTTCACGCCTTCCCTGTGTTATCGCAGCTGTTCTGTGTCTTGACCTGTTGACAAAGTCCCCATTTGGTGTCAATATTTGCAGACTGGATAGTCTCCCTCTGCTAGATGGCTTGCTTTTGAAGACAAAAACTCCTTTATTAGTCTACTCAAGGGTAAATAGATCCCCTTGCAAAACTTTGATTACTCTGAAAGCAAGTGAGAATCCACGTGAAGCAAAAGGGCAGTGGGTGGGTGGCATTGGGAATGCTGGAGTCTGGGGTCATTCCCAACCTGCTGAGGGCTCCTGTGTATGTCATTTCCTCCTCATTCTTCTGTCTTCCCCTTCTGTACAATGTCTAGTGATCACCTTCCCCTTAAGTCTGGGTTAACTCCCAACAAGGAAAGTTGTTTATTTTCCTTCCATCTCCAGAAATTATGAGATCCTTAGAGTTCTTTTTTTGTTAAGAAGTTAGTACTTTGTTTCCCTCAAAGTCTTGAGACCCCTGTCAGAAGTCTCAATTATAGTAGGAAGAGGTACAGACATATGGGGGAGAATAAGCTAAGCCCATGTGGCTGGGAGATGCTAATGGGCCACTGTGGGAGTCCTGGTGTCTCCCTGATGAACTGCAGGGAAGAGGATTCCTTGAAGACATGAGCCCTGTCCCTCTCCCCAACTGCGGGAAAGCAGCAGTCAATAATGATAGCGAAAGTGCAACCTATTCTTTGTGCATGTGAATTTGCAAAACGAAGCTAAATCAGGAATTTTCCTCTTTAAAGATATTTTCTCTGTTTAAAAAATTTATGGGTAGTGCTAAAATCTTAGAGGAAATTACAAAGGAGAAAATTAAAACGACTCTGGATGGCCATACCTAGAGATATAAAAATTTTGGTGATAGCTGCAAATGGCTTCTCTGGAAATTTTTTTTTTTTTTAAATTATATCACCATTGCAAGAATATGAATGCCAATCTCACTGCATCTATACCAGCATTAACGATTAAAATCAAAATAGATATGCCATTTTTATAAATGAGAACTGACAGGCAAATCATTTTAAATATATTTACTAATATGATTATTGAAAATTTGTAGGTTTTTTAGTGGTGAACACTTTGTTTAGACTTTTTTTTCAGGGTTGAGTACCGAACTTGGGGCCTTGGGCGTGCTAGGCAAGTGCTCTGCCACTGAGCTAAATCCCCAACCCCTTGTTTAGACTTTTGACTTTCTTTGAGAAGTTTATGATTCTTACTGATTTTTAATGTTTGGCACTTTAACCACTTATATGTCATTGTTATTACAAATATTTCCCCTTATTTTTTTGTCTTTTATTTTTATGATTCTTGTTTTATAGAGCTAGTGAGGTATAATTGTGCAATAAGCTGAACATACTTTAAGTGTACAGTTATGGTGAGGTTGATATATGTATACAGTCACTAAACTGATCACTACATCAAAATAATGAGCATATCTATTATTCCTAAGGATTTCCTTTTACCCCTTTGTAATCTCTCCCTCGCACCCAGTAATCCCATTCTGGTTTGTCACTACACATTGGCTGTTCACTACCCACATTTTTTTAAATAAATGAATTCCTACCATATGTATGCTTTTCTCTGTTTCTTTCTGTAATTATTCTGAAATCCACCCAAGTTGTTCCAGGTATCAATATTTCATTCCTTTTCATTGTTAAGTAGCATTTCCTTGTATGATTATTCCACAATTCGTTTAGCTGTTCACCCATTATGTTTCAGTTAGCTTTTGCATCACTGTGACCAAAAAAACCCTTCACAAGAACAACTTAGAGGAAGAACAGTTGATTTTGGTTCACAGTTGCAGAGGTTCAGTCTACTGTCAGCTAATGCATTGCTCTGGGCCTGAGTAAGGTAGAATATCATGGTGGAAGGAGGTGGTGGCAGGAAGCAGCTCAGGAACTGGCAAATAGTAAGGAGAGAGAGAGAAGAGAGCACTCCATTCATCAAGGGCAAAATATAAACTCTAAGGCACTCCTTCAGTGACCTCCCTTCTCCAGCCACAACCTGCCTGACTACAGATACCTATCAGTGAATCCATGTCAATGGATTAGTGCCCTGGGTAGGTCCCAATTCACATAATCTAACCATTGCACCTCTGAACATTCTTGCACTGTCTCACACATGAGTTTCGGGAGATAACCTCATGTCTAAACCATAACAGATGGAAATTTGGGTGATTTCCTATTTGGGGATATCTTAAAAGTGACTACAAGCTTTCCTGCTCACATCTTTTTGTGACATATGATTTCATTTCTCTGAATTAAATACCTAGTTGTAGAATAACTGGGTCACATGGTGGATGGAGGTTTAATTTTTTAAGAAAGCAGTCAAGCTGTTTCCCAAAGCAATTTTTGCTGTTTTACACTCCCAAGTGCAGCACGTGTGAATTCCAATTTGTGCACACTGTCACCAGCACCTTGTATGGTTATTTTGTTTTTCTTTTTAATTTTAGCAATTCTGATGGGTGTGTTGCAGTATCTTAGCATGGTTATAATTTGCTTTTTTCCTGATAATTAATGATGCTCAACATCTTACTTGATTGCCATTCTTCTGTCTTCTTTGGTGAATTGACAAAGTGATCTGTCCATGTTTTTGTTTGTGTTGTTCTTCCTTTTCAATTTTGAGAAATTTATTTATATTTTAGGTAAAATTATTTCATCACATATATGCTTTATAAGTATTTTTCCTGGTTTGTGCCTTGCCTTTTATTATATCATTACACAATAAAGAGTATAAATTGTAAATTTTGGTAGAGTCAAATTTATTGATATTGATTTCATAATCTATGCTCTTTGTGTCCTAATTTATTTTATTTATTTGTTAATTTATTTACCTACCTAATTATTTATTTTTTGTGGTGCTGGAAATTAAATCCAGGGCCTTATTTATGCTACATTTGTGCTCTACCACTGAGCTCCACTCAGCCCCTGAGACCCATTCTAGAAATCTTTTCCAACCCCAGGATGGCTAAGATTTTCACCCATGTTTTATTCTAAAAGTGTAACAGGATGTGATTCTGTGATTCATTTTTAGTTCATTTAGGAAATGGTCAGGCTTTATTGATTTTTTGCATCCAAAAAGCTATCCAAAAAGACTTTTTTCCCCCATTAAATTTGGTATTTGTTTCCTAGGGCAGCCATCACATATTACCACAAATTAAATAGCTTTAAACAATCAAAATTTATGCTCTTACAATTCTGGAAACCAGGGGTCTGAAATCAGATTTTGGCAGGCTGTGCTGTCTGTGAAGACCCTGCATGGAAGCCAGCAGCCCTCACCCTCACTGGGGTGCTGTGCCATCACTACGGTGGCTGCCTGCACCATCAGGTGATGACATTTCCTCCCTGTGTCTCTTTCCATGCCTTTGTTTTCCCTTCTAAGTTCACAAATCAATGGATTAGGGCCCAAATGAATGCACCATGACTTCATTTTAACACATCACATCTACAAACCCTGTTTCCAAATAAGATCACATTCTGGGCATCTGGGAAGACACGTACTTGGGGGATCCTTTTCAACCCAGTACAAATTACATGGACAATATTGCTGAAAATCGAATGATCATATATGTAACCTGTACGCTGCCATTTGGTTCATTGTTTTTACATTCCAAAGGTTCTTGCTCATACTGAGATCAGTTTAAATATTAACCTCTGTTTTATCCCATTTTGTTAGTTTAATTTTTAAAAATATTGAGTAAACTTTGAAGTATGGTATGTGATTACAATATAAATTATTTTCCAAAATACTAAATTTCCCTTTGTTCCCCCTTGTGCCTTGTATTTATGTTTTAAATTTCTCTAAAGATGTGTATTTATTATTTTACATAGATATATTAATTTTGACACATATATATTGTACATAAGTACATATCATGTATATAATATGTATTTACACATGCTTTCCAAAATGACCATTTTCTATTTGTGGAATAACTTTCCTCTTACCCTGTATGTTGCTTCCTTTACACCATAATAAGTTCTTACAACCATACATTTTAGGGCCAATTTCATGACCACTTTATTCTGTTACTATACTGTGACCACTTTATTCTGTTATCTATTACTATAAAGAAAGTTTTTTCTATTATATTTGTAAAATCAGTTCTTGCTAACAGATAGGAATATAGATGCTTTTGGTATATTTATCTTTTATCTAATCACTTACTGAAATCACTCATTCTATAATTTTAAAAATTGCTTTTATTTTCTTTCAGGATCTAGAATTGAAACTCTGCCTGTTTTTCCATCTGGTCTCCTTGCTCATGTGGCTGGACTAGTCTTCTTCCACATCTTCAGTTTGAAAGCAGGCTTACGGTCTTCCAAGTGTCAATCTACTGGGCTGACAATCTACTGGGCTGATTTTCTCCTATCTTTACTACTTTCTTCTCAAACTCTAAGTACTGTGGTACATGGAAATGTACAATTCCAAATGTGCAGTGCTACCGGGGCTCTTCTTGTGACCCTATCTGCAGTCCTTTTCTTTTGGAGACCATATTTGGACAGTGTCATATTATCAGTTCCTATCCTGTTTGCTCCTGATTTGTTTTCCTAGAAACATCTCTGTCCACCCATGTGGAGGAGAGCTGATATGGGTAGTGTTGTCGTTACATCGGGAGACAGCAATTAGTCAACAGAGGGGAAATGTACAGCTTTCAACTTTGTTCAGAGTTGTAAACAGAGAAAGCAGACAGAGGAAAACTAGGGGTGTGTTTTTTCCACTTTTAGGAGGATGGTTTAGTTCCCCTGCCAGCATTTTATATCTTCCTTTCAGAATTTTCTACCTCCCTTCCTCCTAGATTTTAGCGACAAATGGATAGCTACTTCTAATTTCAAGATGGCTGTAAATTCTTAACCTGTTCTCCTACTTAATAGGTACTTTGGTAGGAAACTGGTTGAGTTAACTTTGTGGGTTGTAAGCCAGAGTCCTTTCTCTACAGGAACTTGAACATATTAGAGGCAAATGAAGTAAGACTTGGGGAGCTAGGGTCTTATGGATTGGGATTCTTCAACTAGGACCAGGAACTATCATGGGAAGAAGAAAGGGCTTTTGTTTGAGTTGTTTCTTGAACATCTGTACTAGCTCTGAGTACTTTACAGTCCCCCTGTCCTTCCCCATGAAACCTAGGCTACTTACAACAATTTAATTAGCACTGAGAAGTAATATGGTCCACAGGGCACTTCTTTTATAGGTATTAGACAACATGTTTCCTGGTTTGAGTTTAAGAAGGTGGTAAGAGCTCCAGTATTGTAAAAAGACTCTAGGCACAGCCGTAGAAAAACACACGCACAAAACCTGTCCTTCCATTCTTAACCTGGTCCCATTTCAAGCCTATAAGTAAGAGGAGAGGAAAAAAGTGTTGAGGAGGAATCAGAATTTCTTTGGTCAGGGGTGTCAGCTTATCCTGTGTTTCTCCCTGAGGGATGTCTTCCCCTACCCCTAACCTAGTAAAGGGCCATTTATATAGAGCAGGGGCTGCCCTCCAGTAGGAGAACCTAACATCTCACTTTCAGAAGATGCACACCAAACTGGAAAAACCCACAGACCCACCTTGGGTATCAGGGATGAATTTCAGAAGAAATTGACCTTCATTCCCTTGAGTTGAGGAGGGAGAAAGGTTTTGTGATGCTCTATGAACTGTTTCTTTCCCTACTTCTTATACAGAAAGGACTCTGGCTTACAACCCAGAACTCAGAGAAGAGTTCAGAAGGGGTAGCCTGGACTTTCAGAATTCAGGAACAAAGACATTGTGCTTTCTCTTGAGCTAATGAGTGTCACAGAGGCAAATAGAAAACCTAGTTTGGAAGAGCCATGAGAGATTCATGAGAAGTACATGGCCTGTAGGTCTAGGAAATTCACATATTTATCCCAAGTTGGGGAAGGGCAGAAGCTTTAAATTGAATGTGGGATTGTTTATTTCTATGGTAGCTAGACTTTTCTCTGGCTCATAATGATGTTCTCCTGATATCAGAAGGAACTGGTAAAGCTTATGTAGAGTCATAGACTGGGGAAAAGAGATCAGACAGGATTTATTGAAAAAAAAAGTTCTAAAAGAAAAGGTAATTTCTCATTTTTGTATCCTATGAATTCAATCCACTCATTACACCAATTACACTTGCACAAAAATCTTTATTAAAAATGGTCATGTTGAAATTCTTTTCTAAACCGTGGGGGAAATATTAGGAGCAAATCAGGTCTTTAGAATTCTCTGAAGAGATGCTCACTATTTATCTTGGATGTTCCCTGCTGTCGTGTTCTGCAGGAGTGATTAATAATGATGCCAACTCCATTTCTCAGTCTTCAGTGGTCCTAACCTTGACCAAAGCATAGATAAAAACAAAGAGTAATCTTTAGCATGAGTAGAATCTCTGCTCTAATAAAAAAAAAATCTGTGTTTTTTAGAGATAAATATATCTTTCCTTGGTCAGTAATGTAAAAGTGAAAATCTCTATGATCGGAGATCTTCAAATCTATACTTGTTTTTAATATAATTATGGATAATAACAGATTATAAATTATTGGATAAGATTAAAAATCCCTGACTCTACACAGATATAAGTAAATGAATGAATAAACAGAGGGAAGAGAAATCTCTTCCTTGTAGTAGAAAATTGACAATGAATGATGGAATGAGAAAAATATCATTTGCCAATCAATATAGTAGTAATTGGTTTTAGCATAATGGATCAAAGTTTGAGGAAGGGAAGAATCTCAAATCAAAGTGTATACCCAAATAAATTTTGTTACAAAGCATGAAAAGGAACATTACAATAGATAAATATAGCATATGTCACCTTAACCAGTGATCAGAGCCAACATTGCCAGAAGTGGCCCTAATCAGCAGCATGTGGTCCTTGATTTGGTTCTCTTAGAACCTACCATTGCTTCTGGAGAAATCCTGCCCAAAAGACATACTCTGAATATAATTATGAAGAAGCATTGGACAAACTCAATTTGGACAACTCCAAAATAACTGGCCTGGACCCTTCAAAAATATCAATATTATAAAGTGCAAAAATAAAAAAGGCAAGATCCTCTACAGATCAGACAGAATCAAGATACCTGACAACTGAGTATGTACACGGCCTTGGATTTGCTTTTGCTGGCAAGGATTTTATTAGGACAATTAACAAAAATCTGAAGGTCTGCAGAGTAGATGATGGTACTGCTCTACTAATTATTTTATTGTTTTTTTTTTGGATATATAAGAAAATTTCATATTTTTGGAAAGGTACATTGAAATATTTATGGATGTATTTTTTCTTTAAATCAATCTGAAAATAAAACAGAGGTAAAGAGAAGGCTAAATAAAGCAAATGTAATAAACTGTTAACATGTGAGGAATCCAAAAAAGGGGCTTTGGTAATTCTTTTTTCTCTTGTTGAAACTTCCCTGTCTGTAAATCTGAAGATTTTTTTCAAATGCAATATGAACGAATTTAAAAATTAAAAATCCACAAAGTATGATACTGATTACTTCTTTTCTATTACCATGTTTTGGTAATTTTCATAATAAGTACATAGATACCATTTACTCTTTGCCAGGCACTGTGTGTGTGTGTGTGTGTGTGTGTGTGTGTGTGTGTATAGTGTGGTACATGTTCCTTGATCTTCACTTTATAGACTGGGTGCTACACTCTTCCTATCTTCAGACCAAGTAATGGAGGGACAGGGAGGTTTATAATTTGTCTCTAGATTCATGCTTGTCAGTGTTGGACCTGGGTTATGAGTTCCCAAGAGTCTTGAATACAGAGTCTGTGCAAGGACTGAGTGAACCGTAGAAACTTCTTATGTCAAAACTCCTTCATACCCTGGGATCCCGTTTTGGAAATATCTATGTGGAGTCTGTATTAGTAATCTCTTTCTCGTAGCATATTACCCAAAAATTTATTGGCCTGAAACAACACATGTTTAATATCTCACAGGCCCTGTGGATGAGAACTTGGTGCAGCTGAGCCAGAGGCCTCTGGTTCAAGACCTCTTGCCGGGCTGCTGTGAAGCCATTGCTGGGGCTGTGGTCTCATCTGAAGGGGTGAATAGGGGCTCTTCACTTCCACACTCACTTCTATGATCATTGACAGTCCCAGGTCTCTCACCACATGGGCTTCCTGCAGAGCTACCTCGTGACCTTACAGTTGGCTTCCTCAGGTTGGAAAAGCTAGAAAGTGAGAGATAGCATACTAAAGACAGAAGCCACGATCTTCTAGATGAATCCCAGAAGTGAATGCCCATCACCCTGCTCTGTCACATTCCTTAGAAACAACCCAATGTGTCTGCCCCGCTCTGGAGGAGAGGAGATTACACTTAGGAGTAAATGCCAGGGGAAAAGACCATTTAGAGGCTGCGTGCTACAGAGTTTAAGTATGAATAAACCGTGCCCACGCTTTTATCTATTCTCTTTGGGAATGCTCTCTAGAAAGAGCCAGTTCTTGGATGTGTCTAGAAACCGTGGGCCTGGGGTATACCACACTAAATTCCTAAGAGGCGGCTTTGCTTCTTCCCAGCACTTAATACAAATTGGCTTCATATTACCTTTTTAAATCCAATACCAAGAGCCATCTAGGTACTGGACATCACTCCCAGAGACCAGCAAGTGGCCTGCTGTGATTTATGGGCCTCCCCCAGAACATGCCTGCTCCCTTTCAGTTCCTCAAGCCCAGGACTTCATCAGCACACCTCTGCTGGGCTCCTGGACTCCCAGAAGGTGGAGAAGGTGCCATTTATGTTAAGTCCATTACTTCCCACCAACACACCCTGAAGCCATGCGCTGGGTTAAAGAGAACTCACTAATTCCCTGGGAGAGATTGCTTGGGTTTTGGCCCTAGCAAAGGTCTGACATATGGCTGAGTGGTTTACACACTTAGTTGGTTCTAGAAGACAGACTTCTACCTGGTCAGTGGTAATAGAAAGACCAAACAGATTATGGATGTGATAACTTCCAAGGATTACAACCGTAATCTTCTCTCCTTAATTGAAAAATCCTTTTGTAGGACAACACCTTGGTAAAAAGAGGAGGAGGCAACAGCCTGTAAAGCAAGACATTGATTTTTCACCCAGCACTTCTTCCGACATTCTCTGCTTTCTCTTTCTTTGTCCTGGACTCTCACTGCTGGAGTTCTCCCTTTGGAATTGGTGTGAATTTATTTATTTAGCAGGGAAAACAGAAAAGTAAAATGAGAAAATAATATTATTTAATTTCATTATCCAGAAATTAATTAAATTCATGTTGTTATGTTTTGTACTAGTCTTTTGCACACATCTGTATTTTTATTTAAAAATAAGGTAATACTAGGATCATATTACACAGACTTTCATTTTTCCCCACTTCTTTTATTTATTTATTTATTCATTCATTCATTCATTAGTGCTTTATAGTTTCACATAATGATGGGATTAGTTGTCACATCTTCCTAGATGCACACAAATCAGCAATACAATTTGTTCAATATCCCCACCCACCCACCCACATACTCCTCTACCTCCCTGGTGACTTTATAACTGCCTGAAATGTACCTTGCTTTATCTCAGTTCCAACATTTCTCCTTCTCCTCCCTTCCTATCATCCCTTGTTATTCTTCAAAATATTTGACAATGGGATTAAGCATTTACATTTTTGTACAGGTATGCAGCACAGCTTGTTTCAAATATTTTATGAAGCATCTTGCTACTATATCTCATAAATATTAACATTTTGCATTTTTGTTTTATGGATCTAATGCATGAGTTTGTCCACTTTATTTGGTTTAGCTCCTTCCTACACAAATGAGGGATATCATTTGGCCCTTGACTCTCTGGGTTTGGCTAACTTCACTCAGCATGATTTCCTCCAATGCCATCCATTTACCTTCAATAGATGCAATATCATTGTTTGTAATAGCTGAGTAAAATATATATATCAGACTTTTGGATCCATTCATCCAGTGAGGGGCAGCTAGGTTGGCTCCATAATGTAGATATTGTAAATTGAGTTGCTATAAACATGGATTTTGCTGTGTCACTGCAATGTGCTGACTCTAATTCCTCTGGGAAAATGCTCAGAAGAGGAATAGCTGGGTCATATGGTGCATCCAACTCTAATTTTTTGAGGAGTCTCCACACTGCTTTCCAGAGCGGCTGGACCAGTCTGCAGTTCCACCAACAGTGTGCTTACGTTCCTATCTCACCAAAAATCCTACAGCACTTGTTATTGTTTGTATTCATCATCTTTGCCAGTCTGACTGGAGTGAGATGAAATCTTAATTTCTCTGATTGCCAGTGATTTACAACACTTTCTCATGTGTTCATTGGCTTGCTCAATGTCCTCTGCTGAGAAGTTTCTGTTGAACTCTCTGGCCCATTTATTGATTGGATTGTTTGTTTTTCCATTATTGAGTTTTTTGAATTCTTTGTAAATTTTGGATATTAGTCCTCTGTCGGAGGGATAGCAGGCCATGATTCTCTTCCATTCTATAGGTTGTCTCTTGACTGTTTTGATTATTTCCTTGGCTGTGCAGAAACTTTTTAATTTAATGACATCCCACTCATTGATTTTTTAATGTAATTCTTTTACTCTAGGAGTCCTGTTGAGGAGGAAGTCATTGCCAACTCCCGTATGCTGGAGTGTTGGTCCTAATTTTTCTTCTAGGAGTTGTATAGTAGATGATTTAATTCCCAATTCCTTGATCCAGTTAGATTTTATTTTTGTGCAAGGTGAGAGATGAGGATCTAATTTCAACTTTCGGCAAGTGGCTGTCCGGTTTGTCCAGCACCATTTATTGAATAGGCCGCCTCTCCTCCGTGTTATACTTTGACCCCCTTGGTCAAACATCACATGTTTAAAGATTTGTGGGTTTGGTTCAGACTCTTCTATTCTATTCCATTGGTCTTCATTCCTATTTTCATACCAGTACCATGCTGTTTTTAATACTACAGCTCTATAGCATAATTTTAGATCTGATATTGCAAAACCACCTATTTCATCTTTTGTGCTGTTATGTTTTGGCTATTCTGGGTTTCTTGTTGTTCCATATGAATTTGAGAATTGCTTTTTCTGTATCTGCAAAGAATGACATAGGAATCTTGATAGGGACTGTATTGAATCTGTGCAGTGCTTTTGGCAGAACGGTCATTTTAATTATATTAATTCTGCCTAAACAAGAGCACTGGAACATCTTTCCTTCTTCTCAGGTCTTCTCCAAATTCTGTTTTCAATGTTCAATAATTTCCTTATAGAGGTTTTTTATTTCTCTTGTTAGATTAATTCCCAAGTATTTTATTCTTTTAGAGGATATTGTGAATGGGACTGATTTCTTAATTTCTTCTTCTGCCCTAATATTGTTGGCATATAGGAAAGCATTGATTTATGGGTGTTGATCATGTAGCCTGCTACTTTGCCAAATCTGTTTATTAGCTATAGAAGTTTTTTGGTGGAGTTTTTTTGGATCTTCCAGACATAAGATTATGTCATCAGCAAAAAGGGATAGTTTGACTTCCTCCCTTCCTATTCTTATCCTTTTGATTTGGGATTGCCTGATTGCTCCAGCCAGGATTTTGAGTACTATATGGAATAAAAATGGTGAAAGCGAGCAGCCTCGTCTTGTTCTTGAGTTCAGTGGAAATGCTTTCAACCTTTCTCCATTTAGTATTATACTAGCTTAGGGTTTTGCATATATGGCCTTTACAAAGTTAAGATAAGTTCCTTTGATCCCTATTTTCTCTAGAGTTTTGAGCATAAATGGATGATGGGTTTTATTGAAGGCCTTTTCTGCATCTATTGCGATGATCATATGGTTTTTGTCCTTGATTCTATTTAAGTGATGAATCACATTTATTGATTTGCATATGTTGAACCTGCCTTGCATACCTGGAATGAATCCCAATTGATCATGATGAATTATTTTCTTGATGTGTTTTTGAATGCAGTTTACAAGAACCTTATTAAGGATTTTTGTATCAATATTTGTGAAGGATATTGGTCTGTAGTTTTCTGTTTTTGATGTGTCTTTGTTGGGTTTTGGTATTAGAGTTATGGTTGTTCGTAAAAAGTGCTTGGGAGAGTTCCCTCTTTTGCAATTTCTTGGAATAGCTTATTAAGGAGGGGTGCTAGTTAGCTGTTCTTCAAAGGTGTGGTAAAACTCTGCAGAGACTCCGTCAGATCCTGGGGTTTTCTTCTTTGGAAGACTTTTT
>PVKS010043011.1:0-15121 GCA_004027875.1 Aplodontia rufa | reverse complement strand
TGAGCACTAAAGTATGAGTTCTGATAGCCCCACTCAGCTTTTATTCTTATTTAAGGCTTTTAGTGACATGATCAAGCCTGTGTTTTAAGAAACCTCTTTCGTGGTGGATGTAGAGACTGATTACAGGGTGGGAGAAATGGGAGGCTGGGGGTCAATGGAGAAGCTGCTCAGTGCTGGGGGGCACTTGAAGCCTGAACAAGGGGATGTTAAAGAAAATGGAAAGGAGAGAAAATATGAGAGAAAGATTGAGGAGGCTGAATCTAGTTATAGTTATCAAGAAATATTGGCAAATGATGGGATGCATTTTAAGAAGGTTATGGAACTGCCTTGTGATGCTTCCGAGGTTTTGAGTGCTGAATGGATTGTAATAGGGAAATTAGGAGCCAAGCCCTTTTTCCAGAGTGTGCGTATAAATAATGAGTTTTGTTTGGAGCATCATAAATTCAATGTGCACATCTGGGAGATAGCTAGTCAGGTGCCGTGGGGCACACTTGTAATCCCAGCTACTTGGGAGGCTGAGGCAAGAGAATGCCAAGTTTGAGGCCAGACTGGGCAACTCAGGGAGACCCTGAGTTTATGCCCAAAATAAAATATAAAGGGCTAGATGTATAGCTCAGTGTTAAAGCACTTACCTTGCATGTGCAAGGCCTGGTTTTAATCCCCAGAACTGTGAAAACAAAAATGAAGGGAGATGTCTGGCAGACATTTAGAAATTATAAGCCATGGACAATTCACGCCCCTCTCACTTCCCCCTAGTTGCAAGGGTTAATAAGCATTTGAATGAATCAGCTGGTACAAATTTCAGAATGTCCAATGTTTAGGTATTCTGCAGGCACCTGCATTGCATGGGCTGGTGCTTTAAGGAATAGTATTTCAGGACTGGTGGGTTTTGCTTTTGTTTTTCTTTCTGGTGGGGGTAGAGGTGAAGACTGTTTTGGGGGACAGAGTTGGTGGAGAAAAAGTGAGCTGCTTTGACCATTTAGGAAGCACTGTGCTTGCACCTCTGCTCACTCTCCGCAGCAGGCTAGTGAGTGGTGATTTCCAAGAATGATAAGGCACTTAAATACTTAAGTACTTGGTAAGTAAGATTCTATATGAGCAATCAGTTGAAGAAGCAAATAAGATTCTAAGGGGAGCATTAATCATCTCTGTGTCTAATGGGTCTTCCCTAAGGCCACATCTACACGAGAGTGGAATTTTAAGTAGGCTTTTTATTTTTGTAGAGTTGCAAAAAGGACAAGAATGTATTTTGTTTTAAAAAACAGAACAGATATTTTCTGTAACTCATTCTACATGAAAATGAACTTGGGAACAGGGGTCCTTGGGGTTTTTCCTTTACAACTGGATGAGTTTTCTTCAACTCAGGACATTTGCTAGAGCATCTCAAGAGCTCAGCTAGGCCCAAAGGCTTTCCAAGCTGACTGCACAGGGTCCGTGCTGTTCAGATGCTTCTTCCTAAAGCCATTTATGTCTCTCCACAACACTTTGCTTGCCAGAGTCGACTTCACCCAGCATTTCAAATCTTCTAATTGAATAAATTATGAAGCCTGATTTCTTTCTTTAGCAGTTGTGACTATTTCACTTTCTTTGATATAAAGACTGAAAACATATTGGCAGATGTTAGGAGTTACCTTTGTTTCATCTCCTGAAATGTAGCTTAGTTCAAAAATGGAGAGGCTGTAATACACTCAGGCGGCTTTAAGGAAAAATCCACCAGGGAGACCATTTCCTCCTTTCCCCTCAATGACAGAAATGTGGAAAACTGTTAATAAAGGTTGGCAGCATTGAAATTTGGAAAATGACTTGAAAGGAGAATTTGCATGGGACACCGCCACCCAAACTCACTCCAGGTGTGGCTACTTTCCCTGGCTCCATGACTGGAAAGGGAGGGTCACAGGGCTCTGCTGTGATTCTTAAGAGAGTTCAGGAGAAAGGGTTGTCACTACCTCCTTAGAGGGTATCTTTTAGTCTGGAGAGGAATATTGGTTACTACGTTTTTTCCCAATTCCTAAGTTCGAAGATTAAACAACATATTTCCATAGTGTTTACTAGCTCTACAGGACCTAGTGAAACATCTAGGCTCGTGGGGCAAGTTTTTCTTACTATGAATTTCCATTGTCCCCTCTGTTATATGTTTAGTGAAGCTATGAGGCAAATTCTTTAAAACAATCTATGAGGGAGAATACATTTCAGAGACAGCATTGTGCTCAGATGTGCTTGTATATTTCAGAAGGAAAACCTGCTATAGGCAAATGTATCCACAAGGTTTAGTTGGCATGTGAATCATATCTGAGAAACTCTAGGCAACATTTATTTTTTTTTAAAGAAAGAATCAATTTTATTTAGTTTTTCATGTGACCTTCCTTACTCTGACACTTCGCTGTGTACGTGGTGCTGGGGTTCGAACCCACGTCCTTGTGCATGCCAGGCAAGCACTGAAACTGCTGAACCACTGCTCCAGGCCCTCTATGCAGCATTTCTTTAGGCCATGCCCCAAACTGACATTCAAAGGCCTGAGAACATTGAAATAACACTCAGAGACTCAGAGAAAAAAGACATTTCCCATGGGCATGACAACCTTTGAAATGCCAAAGTAAATAAATAAAAAATTACCCACCACCACCAGTTTAAATTTATGCCAAATTGTTGTTCAAATGAATAATCCATCCTACTTGAGAACAAATGATGATGATGATGATGGTAATGATGATTATGCTAATAATCATCATCATAATAATAATAGCTGCCATTACTAAGCAATTACTATGTACAAGGCACTATATTAAGCTCTTTGCATGCATTTTTCTTATTTATCCTTGTAACAATACTGAGGAGTAGGTATATAATTATCCCTGTTGTAGACATGAGAAAGTGAGGCTCAGAAAGGTTTAAGTAATGTATCCAAGTTCCCATAACTAGTTAGCAGATGAGTTGGGGTTGAAAACCAGGTGAATGTGGGTTGGGAATGGAGCTCATTGGTAGAGCATGCGCTGGGTTGATCCCTATCATCTATTTTTTTTTTTTAAAGAGAGAGGGACAGTGAGAGAGAGGAACAACTTTATTGAGTTTATCACATGGCCTTAGTTGCTCCAACACTCAGTTGCGCACGTGGTGCTGGGGTTTGAACCCGTGTCCTTGTGCTTGCCAGGCAAGCGCCGAAACCGCTGAGCCACCGCTCCAGCCCCAGATCCCTATCATCTAAACAAAAACAAAAACGAAACAAAACCCAGTCAATCTGATTCC
The DNA here is from genome assembly GCA_004027875.1 of Aplodontia rufa. Lineage (NCBI taxonomy): Eukaryota > Metazoa > Chordata > Mammalia > Rodentia > Aplodontiidae > Aplodontia > Aplodontia rufa. The sequence continues at coordinate 11,878 of PVKS010043011.1, read as the reverse complement.
AGACCCATGTAATTAACCTGCAGCTTACATTGTGGGTATAGTACATACAGAAATACCAATGAAGTAGAGGCAATATGATCAGAAGGCAAACATTTACTGAGTAGATGTTATGTGCAAGGAGTCTGAGTAGGTTGTATGAAAACAACCTCTCCATTCCTTTTCTCAATCTCAACTGATTTTTTATAAAAACATGGGGCTGGATCGGTGGCTCAGCAGTTACAGCACTTGCCTGGCATGCGTGAGGACACAACTTCAAACCCCAGCACCAGGTACACAAGTAAGTGTCGGAGCAATGAAAACCACATGAAAAACTAAAAAAAAGAAAAAAAAATTGACTCTTACTTTCTCTTTCTCTTTAAAAAAACATGGAAGTTATGTTTATTTTATGCAAATGAACCACCCACCAAGTTTTAAAATATAACCTGTTTTTTGCCTAAAATAATAGAACCTCTTACAATATTAAGAGAGCCCACAAGATTACATAAACCAGTGTTTCTCAAACTTGATGTACATCTGAGTCCCCTGGAGGGTTTTTTAAAACACAGGATGAAGGGTACTAACCCCAGAATTCCTGACTCAGTAGATCTGGGGTGGGCTTAAGAATTTACATTTCTAACAGGTTTCTAGGTGCTGCTACTGCTGGAAGGGGAAGAACAATTTGAGATCCACTGGTTTAACTGTGTAAAAGCCAATGTGAAAAACACATCTGTGAAAGGCAACTAGTCAATGGCCTTTTAATAGATTCTACTCTGGGCTCTCTTGCTAACTACTTGTGTGTTCCTTGGGAAATCATTTCCTTCCTTATGAATCTGACTGTTTCTTCCTCTGTAAAACAAATGAGTGGGATTAGATGATCAATTAAACTATTTTTTATAGTTCCAGTCTTCTATGAATACCAGAAAACTATTAGAGCACAATTGAAATTCAAGCATACGATCTTTGAGCCCTAGAAACTTCAGTCTCTTTATAGTGGCAGCAAATATTACATGGATGCTCATCATATACCTAACTTGACTCTTAAATATGTTATTTTCATTCATTTGTTCAACATATTTATTGAGCACATATTATAGAATGGGTGATATACTAGGTAGTAAGATCCAGTGGTGAGCAAAATGATTCGTTTCTTATTATCATAGATGTTATGGGCCATACCACAGAACTGTAAACATTTAAAATAAAAATGAAAAACATTATGTACAAGTATAATGCATCAATTAAAATGTGGAAAAAGAGAAGCATTGCTGAAAAAAAGTAAAACACATTAATAGAAATTCTACTATATTTTCCTACCTAAATAGTTCATGTTGCATACTCCTGATTTCAATAAATAAGCAACTAGCTTTATAAACGTTAATTATTTGTATGGTTGTTGACACCCAATATGTTTTTAATTTTTTTGACAATAGGGATTGAACCCAGGGGTGCTTTATCACTGAGCTACATTCCCCGTCCTTTTCATTTTTATTCTGAGACAGGTTTTCATTAAGTTGCTGAAGCTGGTCTACAACTTGTGATCTTTCTAACTCAGCCTCCCTAGTCACTGGGATTGCAGGTGTGTGCCAACATGCCTGATTCTAACATATGTTTCAGGACAAATCTATGGTAAGAAAATGAACTGTAAAACTGAGACTCTATCAGTATACAACTGAAAGGAAGTAAACTGCAAACTCTTTCTTCAATTTTTTTAAGACTTCTCCATTTATATTCTCTTTTTTTAAAAGACAGAATCAATTTTATTTAGTTTTTCACATGGCCTTCGCTGCTCTGACACTTCATTGTGTATGTGGTGCTGGGGTTTGAACTCACGTCCTCATGCTTGCCAGGCAAGCACTGTAACCACTGAGCCACCACTCTAGCCCCTCCATTTATATTCTCATAGTTGATGTATTTTCCTAATTTTTATACAGATGTTTTATACTGTACATTTTCTAGCTTCTATCCTATAATCTTGAGAAACAAGCTCAGTTGTAAAGTTCTAATTTAAAATTGTTATGCTTAAAAGTATGTCACTACATTATAAAACTGTTTTACTTTCTGTGTATGTTCTCTTCAAACACACACATGCAAACATGCCCCAAGTGTACAGCAAGACTGAAAGGTACATTCATAAGATGAATGTACCTTTATTTCCAACACAAGTAGAGTGGAAGATGAAGTGGCATAGTAGTTGGAAAACTTGCATTCAACACGGTTCCACCACCAACAGCAACCTTGGGCAAGTCATTGTCCCTGTGAGGGCCTTATTTTCCTCATCTGAAAATGAAAAGTTTGCATAAGCATTTCATGCTGTCATTCCCTTTCAGCTAGAACAGTTTAATGAGTCAGATTCCAACAACAGATAAGAGGAAAATACTGTATTTCTACTCCCCCCCCTAGAATAGGCATTTATTTTTATTAAATTCAGCATATTATTTTGGGTGTTGAAATCCTACAATATGGGTTTCTTTTATTTTTTTTATCTTATTTTACTCCCCTGGCTTAGAAAGCAAACTAGATACATCACACCCTTCCTTTTAGATGGTAATTTTACAAAGAGATGCGTTAACACAGTGGCCCTAGCAAATCCTCTACCAGAAAAAGCCATGGGGTGATTTAGGTGGATGTAAGGTTTCCTTCCTCAAGTGTGCCTACTGCCCAACTGGCTATAATAAGGCAAGAACCACGGTGGTGATTCTTCCTGAACTGGACCTTTCCATTTCTGTGATTAGTATCTATGGTTTTAGTCCAACTGTGTTGGTGTTAGAAACTTCAAAGCAAATCCAAAGCCCAGTATTTCGGGGAATATATTTTAAAGGAATACTCACTACCAATTAGCCTAGGCGGTAATGAAAATCATCATATATTTTCAATGATGAAAGATCCCAGTAGGAGGGCTCATAATGGATGACAGGTGCCAGAGTGAGAGGCGTCCAGTGGGAGGAGGGCAAAGCCTGTTTCACAGTCAGCTTAAGAGAGCACAGCACGGTCTTTAAGCTGGACTCAGAACACATACAGAGTGAAGCTCACAATTTCTTGTATTTCATTCACAACATTGCTGCTTGGAGTCAAATCACTTGAAACTAGGAAGAATGAATAGGTTTGCTGTCCCTTCTGGTGTCTTGGCATAGCTACTGATGGCATAAAGCAAAGCACTGAGAGATGGGGGTCAGGGTTCTGGGGATTCCTTTATATCCCCTTCGAAAGGCTGCTACACTTAATGTTTTATGCATAGGAGTTATTCCAAGAAATTCAACACTTAATTTCTGACTTCATTTTTGCATCATTCCTATCTGCCCCATTAAACATGCTTTATTGAGTGTTTATATTGGTATTGTACTTTATTGAACCTACTAATGAAGTGTAACATATTAGAGAATGGTGAAAGAATTGTAAGTCTGATAAAAATTCAAACACCAAGCATACCTGTGTAACCAGCACACAAATCAAGAAATATAACCTAAACAGCACCTGGAAGACTCCTTCAGTCACTACCTCCCCCTCTGGATGACAAAACACAATCACTATCTGATTTTTTTTTTTATACCAGAGATTGAACCCAGGGGCGTTTAATCACTGAACCACATCCCCAGCCCTTTTTATTTGATTTTATTTTTTAATTTTGAGCCAATATCTTGCTAAGCTGCTTAGGACCTTGCTAAGCTGCTGAGGCTGAATTTGAACTTGTGATTCTTCTGCTTCAGCCTCCCAAGCCACTGGGATTATATGCATGTGCCACCACATCTGGCTCACTATCTGACTTTGAACACCATAGATTGTCTTAGCCTATGATTATACTTTCTATAAATGAAATAATTAAAACATACTTTTTGATTATGGCTTCTTTTGTTCAACAATGTGGAATTCATGCATATTATCAAGTTTGGACTTGCTTCATTCATCCTCACTACTGTACAATACTTGAATATGTTGCAGTTTGTCCATTTTACTGTTAATAGGCAATTGAGTAGTTCCAGTTTGGGGAAATTTAGTGTTTTAAAGACAGAAAGAGAGAATCCGTTTTATTTAGTTTTTCATCTGGTTCTCACTGCTCTGACACTTAGTTGTGTATTTGGTGCTGGGATTTGAACCCAGGTCCTCACACACACCAGGAAAATGTGATACCCCTGAGCCACCCCTCCAGCCCCCCAGTTTGGGGAAATTTAGAACAACATTACTATGAATATGCTTGTACCTGTTTTAGGGTACAGGTATGTATGTATTTTTTTAGGTATATACCCATATTTTCCTCATTTGGAATGGTGTGCATCTGACGTATTACTCCTCTGCATTTCTTTTCCTAGGTTTCCCTCCATCTTAGGGAGGATTAGTCTTACCACTTTCCATAAATGCAGCCCTTTTAACAGGATTTGAAGACTCTGAAATGAGATCAGACTGGAAAGGCTTGCCTGTTTCCTCCCGTATGGCTGATATTCCTGCCATTACCATCCATTCCCAAGGTTTCTTTGGAAGTCAGGTACTCCTGAAACTAAAGTGCAATTGGTCATTTGAATGCATCAGTGCTTGGATATCAAGTACATTTTATTAGTTAAAGCTTTGAATTTCTTAGGCGATAAACACATCAGCCAATCTGAATTAACCCATTACCACCCATTGAAATCTAGGTGAGAGCAGGGTCTGGAAAAATAGGGACACTGAACAAAAATGTCTTGAATGAGGCTACCAGGGAAGAGGTTGATGGGCAATATTTAGGACCAGTGCAATCCAGAGAGCTAGGAAACAGCATGGGATTTGGGAGGGGAAGAGGGAGAACTTCAAGATGGAAAGAGAATTGCCACTAGGTGAAGTGCAGGGAGCCAGAGAGGCAGGAACTTCGTTGGCTGTCTAGCCTTTCCAGGGCTTATGCTGATCCCAGGGTGCACTCTGTCCACAGTGACCTATCTGATTAGGTTATACAGAGGTCAAAAAAGATTTTTTGGTAGAGTCCCTTCACACAGCAGGAAAAAACAATCAAAAGCAAATGTAGTAGTATGTGCTAATGGTATAGCAGTTCAGGAATAGTTAAGTTTAGTACTTAAGTATACACAATGTGATGCCAGGACTATATTTACATGATCATGGTTTTTATTTATAAAGAACATTTTTATGTCTTCATTTGTCAGTCACCTTTGGCTATGAACCCATCAGGTAACAATCATGGAAGCTTAGGTCAAAAAGAGTGGAAATGGTCAAACAGCTGACTCTGAATGTCTTTAGAGACAAACAAGGTTGAGGTGATGGATGAATTTTGTCAAGGCTGAAATTTAGCATTTTGAGTGTCTCAAATTGCCGTCCATTGAAATGCTGGTGCAATCATTTAAAAAGTCAGCAGAATTTAATTATTTTTATTTTATTATTTATTATTTTTAATTGAGAAATTTATTATTGAACAACCATACACGTTTTTAACAAAATAATATAAAATGTGTATAGATTCTGGATATTAGATTTACCCCCAGGAGTGCCCCCTCAATTACCCACCCTTATCCCTCCCTTCCCCTTTCCACAATATCTCTAAAAAGTATTAGGTTGTAAAACATTACACCTTATCTGGATTTAACACATGATAATAGACCACCTTTCTCAATGGCCAGGGTCTAGATCCAGAGGATTTAATTATTTTAATAAATGCATGTTATTTTGAGATTTAACAAACATTACTATTTCTTTCTTACCAGATCATCCTTAGCTGATATAATGCCTTTGGAAAGGTTCAGACTAAGAATGACATCTCAGACAAAGAAATATGGTCATGAACCATGCCTTCTTTTATTGTAGAGCTTTATGCTTTCAGGGGTTTCATGTCAAGCCAGATTTTCTATTGGTTTGTCAGCTTTTCAAATCATATACTATAGCACCTAGGTCGGATTCACTCGCTCACACAAGTATGCATTGACCACCAGTGAATAAGGCGGTGCTGGGCACTGTTGGGGGACACTAAAAGTGTATAAAGTCTGCTGTGTGCCCTCAAAGAGTTCACAGACTAGCAGGGGAGCTGAGGCAGGATTACAATTCCAATATAAGTGCCCACAGAGAAGTACAAAGGGCAATGGTGTTCAAAGGAGAGTGCGATCATTTCCAGATGGACAGATCAAAGAAGGCTTCATGGAAGAAGGGGTATTGGTGCTGAGCCTTGAGGGGTAAGATTTCTACTGGAGGAGACCAGTGAAAGAAAAGGGAAGCATTGTAGGTTCAGGACTGGTGAAAGGTGAAGCATATGGGTGGGTAAATTTGCCAGACTAGGTAAGTATCTATCCCCAAAAGGACTGAGGACTTTGTAGTAGATTCTGGTAACATTTGTTAAGCAGACTCTACTACAACCCAGGGCTGCAGGAGTACCTAGCATGCAGCAGAAAATCATTATTGTTGACCAGAGCTATAATGGAGAATTTGTACAGACATTTGAATATGCATCATTCATTCATTGATCCATTAACACTTCTTACCTTACTCAGTATCTTGCACTAGATATCAAGGGATGAGGGTCATACTACACTGAAATACATGATTCTGGTCTCTCACGACCTTGCCATGCTTGCATTTCCTTTTTCCCTTTTGGTGAAGGCAGTGAAAATAACCCAGAGCCTCACAAGCTTAGGTACAGTTCAAACTCTGGTCAGATTTAGAAGTCCTTTGATTTCTCACTAGTTTCAGAAACACCTTCCTTTTGCCTCCAGTCTCTATCAATCCTGGGTTTGAATCACTCTCCTTGGAGACTTACATTTTGCCCCATCATCTTAGTTTGTGTTTTCTAAACTGTGAGAGTCTTGGGCAACTCTGAACCTTAGAGTACTCATCTTTAAATTGGGGTTGATATTAATAATAATCATAAGGATAGTAACAGTGACACTAATAAATATCTGTTTCACAGTGTGGTTTTTATGAGATTTATATTAGGTTTATAACGTCTTCATCCCATACAAAGTCATCTTCGCTGGAGAAATTTCACTGAATATCAAATATAATACTGCACATCAGAGCTACACCCACCGGGGAGTTCTCTGTCTACAGATTCTTTGTGTGTAGGTTCAGGAAAGTTAGCAAAGTTAGCAGCTGCTCCCATTACAAGTTAGCTGACTTAGCTACTTCTCAAAGGGTGAGACATGCTTCTGATGTGGTGTTCTTTATTTAATTTTGTGTCTTAAATATTTTCAACAAGTGAAATGTATTTAAGAAATGAAGTTGGAAAAATTATTTTAGATAACTCGTTACTACTTCTTGGCCCTTCCCCAAAAGTTCAGTAGCAATTTGTTTGGAACTCATCTATGATTTTTTGGAAGCTTCAGATTTAAAGCTAAATATCCACATCTTTGTATAATCCATACATCTTCCCATATCTGTTCTCAAAATCATTTAACCAGGCTGGAGAGATTGCTCAGTAGCTAAGCACTTGCCTGGCATGTGCGAGGACCTGGGTTTGATCCCAGCACCACATATACAACTAAATGGACAAAAACAAACAAAAAACAGATGAAAAAAATTAACTCACTCTCTCTTTCTCTCTCACATTAAAAAAAAATTCATTTGACCATTCTTTGTGAACTCTGCTTATATTTCCCAAAGAATTTATTCCTAATGGTAGAATTTTTCACTTTTTCTAACTTTTTTATGGAAAATTCCAATTGCTTAAATTTATATTGTCAATGTAGTTAGTTTAACAGAAAACAAACAATCAGCACGGAATTTTTTAAGGTAATTGCTTAATTGTGTCATTGGCTCAAATAGCAGCACCCAAAACAGTAGGGACTTACAGGATCCAAATTAATATTTATTCAAATTACTGACTATGCATAATAAGTGATCTTCAAAATAAGAGAACAGAAAAAAATCTCAAACACAACTCCAAATTTCTCTAAGCTTGGGAAAACGGTTTTGCCTGTTTTTAATAAAATATAAGGCTCAAAAAATCTCACTGAAAAATTCAAAAGCTTTCTTTTGACACCAAATACCTCTTAAGAAACAATATTTAGAGCATTTTGATGTAAATGAGTTATAAGCATGTGGATTAAATTTTCTGCAAAATATGCACTGTTCAAAATTTAAGTGGAAAACTATTTTAAAGAAATGTGTTGAGTTTGATTAACTAAAATGCTGATATAATTAGCAGAATCCTGAAGAGATCACATACACAATGGGGTGTTTTGTCTTGTAATTCTACAAACAGTTGTAAACAATTCTGAATTAGATAGCCTTTCCATTTACCAACTGCATGGTATTGGACAAGTTCTTTTACTATATGGACCTTCACTTTCCTCATCTGTACAGTGGAGTTAGCAATACTGAACCTGTAGTATTATTGTGTGGATTCAATAAAAGAGGATCATTTGTGCATAGCATTTCCTAGAAATGTAGGTATGTGTATTTGTATGTGACCGTGAGTAAATGTGTATAAAATATGTGTATTCATATTTTAATGGTGTGATTATACATGTATGAGTATGCATGTTTCATGGCTGTGTGTGCAAGTGTGTGAGAGTATGTATATATGTTAGCATTTGTTCATATGCATGAGCCTCTGTGTAGGGGGTGTGTGGATAAGCATGATTGTGCAAAAGTGTGTGAGATTGTGCATGTGAGAATGTGAGTGAATACATCTATGTGTATGCATAAACTACAGGCACATGTGTTAGGTGCCCTTTTATCTATAGAGGCAACAGTTTGTGGATTAAAATCAATATGACAGAATGGGCAATAATGCTAACTGAAATTTCACTCAGTGCTAGTATGTCAACCTTTTAGTGGAAATGACTCAATTCATGAATTTTTTGTATTTCCAGAAATCTCTCACTTAGTGAATTCGTATCTTAAGGTGAAATAATTTCTGATGCATTTGACATATTTGTAACCCAAAGAGGAGGACACTGTAAAATTTTCTATAGTGTATGTAAAGGTCATTTCATATTTTCTGAAGAAGCATTTTTACAAATATTAAATTAGAAAAATTAAATTAATATTTAACAAATAGCAGGATGTACATGTCTGAATAAATGCACAATTGCTTCTTATAGCACCTGTATGCTCTCATCTTTTAAGATGCTAACATTACTTGGGCAGAAAAACGAGTCCACCAATTTGTTTGACATCATATGGGCAACTGATCCCCTGTTGTCAGAGAGTACTTTTCAGACTAGAGACCATCTGTTGTAGTTGTCTCTAGCAGTCTTTGACATATCCCAGCCAAAAGCTCCCCCTAGACATTTCTTTAGTCATTTGCAACACACCAAGGAATATGCTCCCTGGCCTCACTGGGAGAATATTTCCATGGTAGGAGCCATGAGGTCTTCAGCAGTTCCTGGACAACTCCCAGGTCTCCCAAGCATGTGTTCTTCCCAACTCTCCCAGGACCCAGTTCTTCCAGAGAGGATCAAGACCTCAGTTCCAGAACAGTGTCATTCCATGAGTGAAGATTAAAGCACACAGTTCAAAGGCAGTCCCATTTCTTCTTCCAACAGCTTGGACTTTCCTCCTCAGATAGTGAGGACCACCTACCTGCTTTTTGTTTTTTTTTTTTTTAAAGAGAGAGGGACAGTGAGAGAGAGAGAGAGAGAAAGAGAATCATTTTTTTATTTAGTTTTTCACGGAATTTCGTTGCTCAGACACTTCATTGTGTACGTGGTGCTGGGGTTTGAACCCACGAGACAAGCGCTGTAACCGCTGAGCCACCGCTCCAGCCCCACCTACCTGCTTTTTGTGGTATGCGCTTCTCTCTCTGAGGGGCTTCCCCATCCCACTGCAGGGGTTGGTTCAGAAATCTGTGCTGTGATCTCCCTGCACTTGCTGTGGTCTTCTTCCCCCTGATTTAGTCTGCTCTGTGTTTCCTATTCATTATTCTCATTCTAGGGATCTGGATTTGGGTCTTCATTAGCTGTTGGAGTCTGGCAGACACTGCAGCCCTTGGTGAGCATCTCTTCTGACTTAAACCTGGATTTGATTCCTTTTCTGTTTCCCTGTCCTCTGTTGTGGTGCTCATAGCTCCAGAAATACACAACTGTGTGCCCAGAACTCTTTTTCTCCATCTTCTCTCTGCATCCCTGGGACATCCCTTTGTTTCCAGTTCAGTGGCCCTTGAACACAAAGATGTACCTATGAGCAGGCGTTAACACAGCATCCTCCCCTCTGGAGCTCACTCTTGTCCAACTCTTGACCTCCTTGATTAGGTCTCAATCTGCTTCTGTGAGGTACTGGAACTAATTATGCAGATGAAGAGCTTGTACGAAAAATCAAATAATCACCATGGGCTAGAGTAATAGGAAATTCAAGTGGGTTTTAGTACAGGTCAGATCCTTTACATTAAGCTTCCAACACCCTATCTATATCCTTATTGTTTAAAAATTTTTTTTCAAAGATTCCTTGAATTTGTTATAAGGTAGTTCATATTTGGTCTCTTTTTTGTAATAACAAAATTTTGGTTATAATGAAAATTGGTCTTTCATGTTTTGATAATCATATATTATAACTGGTCAGCAAAAACAACTCAATTTTTCTTTCCATCTCCATCCATCGGCAGCATTTATGATAGAAAGAAAAAATCATTTTCAAGCTTTTCCAGCTCTTGCAGCAATTTGTTACGTTATGTAGAGATCATAAAAGAATGATCATTACCAACTTGGCACAGACCACGAGAAGTTCTCTTTGGCATGCTTCACCTGCACCCAAGGCAAGAACAGTTCTGGATGTGTATCCCAGCTCTGATTCTTACCAGCTGTGTGAGCTTGAGGATTGACTTCATCTCTCTGAGCCTTAGTTCCTTATTTGTAAAATTGTTTAGTTATGCACTGGGTTATTTTACTACTAATATTGGCAGCTTACATTTATTAAGCCTTTAATAGCAGGCACTATGCTGAATTGCTTTTCAGGCATTATCTTATTTCATTCTCATAAGAGCTCTCAAGGCACGCATTGTTAATTTTATAAATGAGAAAACAAGGCCTCACAGAAATGAAATGATTTGCCCAAAGTCACCCAGTTGAAAACTCAATCCTTGGTTGAGTTGAGACTTGAACTCAGATGATGGAATGAGAATCCCAAATGCACTTTGTTCTTGATCATTATAAAATATTGCTATGAGGACCAAATGAGATAAAATTGAGAAGGTATAGCAAATGATCAAATGCTATATAAGTATTTATTACTATTAACATCATGATTACCATAAAGAGGTAATCACAATTGTTTATTTCTTAAGCTTCTTAAAGCAATGGATCCTGAAAATATAGAAGGAAACAGATAGATATGAATTATGGAATATCACTGAACAGAGCAAAGACTCCCCTGATTCTAAGAGTCGTGTCCCATAGATTCCATTGTGCTGGTCCTGCTTGTCCAGTCTTATTGTTTATTAAGCAAGGCCAATCCTCTATGTGGATATTAGTGTGAAAACTAAATCTAGAATGGAACAGCCTTAGGACTGTTGTAGCTAAATGCTAGTGTTATGGAAATGAAGTCAGGAAGTATTATTTTACATGCAGAGGCCGTGGCTTCATAATGCTACTCTGGTAACTTGTAGAGGGGAATGGTTGGCCTCTTTCATGCTTTTTAAATTTTTTAAAATTTTTACTTGTTAAACATGGTCTTACAATTAGGATGAAATCTATATCAAACAATCAAGAACAAAATTATAATGACAGAACAAGCCAAGGCTAGTGCCAGTCCATGGTTTACCCACTCTTGGGCTCCCCATGGTTCCATGTTTCCCCCTCCTTAAGCCCCAAGTTAATTGAACTTCTCCTGGAAGTCAGAGGTTCCCCTCTGATTAGATTCCCCCATACTACCTCCCTCTGGTCTCCTTGATGTCCTTCCTATTCCTTTCCCTCTCTCTGTCCCCCTCCCTATGTCCGCCTGGAACCTAGGCAAGGTTCCCCATGATCGTGTAAAAATTCATACATGTTGAGGTAGTTGT